>PVJN01038327.1:0-20420 GCA_004026805.1 Lasiurus borealis
TCCGTACCTCAGCTTTTTGCAGTTCCTCTGGGTGTCTGTGAACCCCTCTCTTTCCCTCCAGCTGCAGAACCCCCACTCAGCCAGCTTTCCTGTGGTTCTGGATGATGTCTGTTCTGTCCTTCAGTTGTAGTTCCGAAATTGTTGTGCGAGGCAGCCGTGTAGGTGTTTACCTATGCCGCCATCTTGGCTCCTCCTCTATCTATTTGTTTTTTATGTACTCATCTTCCATTTAAAGATAAGACTAAAGAGCAGGAGAGATTAAATAATTTACCCAAGGTAGTACATGATAAAGTGAGAATTCAAACTAGGGTAGATAGAATACTAGCTCCTAATTCTGGCATGGTTTAGTAGTCTAAAACCCTTTTCTCCTTTTTGCTAAAAGGAGAAAAATGCAACTAATAAATCATTCCTTGACGATAATGGTGCGATACAATTACAAGTCAAGTGCCAAAACAGATTTTAAAATAATAGACTGCTACGAAGTATGTTTCCTTCTTCCAGTTTCTTTCTATTTTAGGAGTATACCCTCCTCGGCCAGGATGAGAAAATAACCTTCTCAGATTAACAGCTGACATGCTCTCTTTCATAAGCAGTCATGAAATGTTACTCTTCTCATTTCATTAGAGGGAGCTAACACACCAACTTCCTGAAAATGCTGAAGCTCAAAAGAACACTCTACTTTTTCATACCAAAACAATTAACTCCTATTGACCAAGTGCAAATCACAGTAATATTTGTGTTTATCATATTTTTAAAAATTGAGGTGCAACTTACAGTACATTTTATCCTTTCTTAAGTACAATTCTGAGTTTGGACAAATAGTTTAAACTCCCCACAATTAAGGCATATGATAGAACCATCATCATCCCAAATATTGGTATTCTTCATATACTTCCCCACAAAACTACTGTCTGTCCCTAAGTCTGCCTATCTCAGAATATGATATAAATGAAATCATACAATATGTAGCCTTTGAATTGGGGTTATCGAATTAGGATTCTGATGTAGTGGCCTGCACACTGGTGATTTGTCAGACCTTGGATTAACAACTGAAAAGAAGCCATTAGGCTTCTTAGCATAATACATTTGAGATTCATTCATGTTGCAGCATATATCAGTAGTTTACTCCTTTTTATTGTTAAGTAGTATTCTATTAAATGGATGTAGTACACTTTGTTTATCCATTTACCAGTTGAAAACATTTGGGTTGTTTCCATTATAGAGCAATTATATATTCATGTACAGGTTTTTGTGTAAACATTAAATTTTTATGTCACTTAGGTAAATACCCATGAATGGAATTGTTGAGTTGTACAGTATTTTGTGTCTAGTCTTAACTAGTATATTTTTCACATATTACCTTAATGCAAATTTATAAACTTTTAGAGATTTTTTTTTATTATGTTACATGTATACATATCTACTCATTGCCCCCGCTCCCACTCCCAGGCATACCCCAAGCCCCCAGTGTCTGTGTTCATTGGTTATGCTTATATGCATGTATACAAGTCCTTTGGTTGATCTCTTATCTACCCCACCTCTCCTTAAACTTCCTGCTATAATTTGACAGTCTGTTTGATGCTTTACTTCTTCTGTGTCTATCCTTTTATTCATCAGTTTATAATGTTCTTTATTATCCACAAATGAGTGAGGTCATGTGGTGTTTCTCCTTCATTGACTGGCTTATTTCACTAAGCATAAGGCTCTCCAGTTCCATCCAGGTTGCTACAAATGGTAAGAATTCCTTCTTTTTAATGGCAGCATAGAATTCCACTGTGTAGATGTACCACAGTTTTCTGATCCACTCATCTGCTGATGGACACCTAGGCTGTTTCCAAATTGTAGCTATTGTAAATTGTGCTGCTATGAACATAGGGGTGCATAAATCCTTTCTGATTGGTCTTTGTGATTTCTTAGGATACATTCCTGATAAGTAATCTCTTTCCTGACCTTTGAGGTTCATAAATGTACCAGAATTCTTTATAATAGGGATTATAACTATCTATCAAATTCTTCTCTGAAACATTAACTATCACATGCAGTAGACAGCCATTAAAAGTTATAGCTGAAGCCAGTTTTACTCATTGGATAGAGTGTCGGCCTGTGGACTGAAGGGTCCCGGGTTCGATTCTGATCAAGGGCATGTGCCTTGGTTGCGGGCACATCCCCAGTGGGGGGCGTGCAGGAGGCGACTGATCGATGTTTCTCTCTCATTGATATTTCTAACTTTCTATCCCTCTCTCTTCCTCTCTGTGAAAAATCAATAAAAAAAAATTTTTTTTTTTAAAGTTACTATAGCCAAAACCAGTTTGGCTCAGTGGATAGAGCATAGGCCTGCAGACTGAAAGGTCCCAGGATCGATTCCAGTCAAGGGCATGTACCTTGGTTGCAAGCACACCTCCAGAAAGGAGTGTGCAAGAGGCAACTGATTGATGTCTCTCTCTCATCAATGCTTCTAACTCTCTATCCATTTCCCTTCCTCTCTGTAGAAAATCAATAAAATATATTTTTTTAAAAAAGTTACTATAAACTTTGCCAAAACCGGTTTGACTCAGTAGATAGAGTGTCGGCCTATGGACTGAAGGGTCCCAGGTTCAATTCCGGTCAAGGGCATGTACCTTGGTTGTGGGCATGTTCCCAGTGGGGGGTATGCAGGAGGCAGCTGATCAATGCCTCTCTCTCATTGATGTTTCTAGCTCTCTATCCCTCTCCCTTCCTCTCTGTAAAAAAAAAATAAAAAAAATATATTTTTTAGAAAATGTTACTATAACTTACAGTGTTAAAATGTTAATGCTGTCTTTCTGTTAAAGACCATACAACATAGGGAGAAACTAAGAAGACGGCATAGTGAACACCTAAACTGCTGCCTTGCACAACAATTTCAAAACTACAACTAAAAGAACGGACATCATCCAGAACCACAGGAAAGCTGGCTGAGTGGAAATTCTACAACTAGAAGGAAAGAGAGGGGTTCAGAGGAGCTGCAAAATGCTGAGGTACGGAGACACCCACGTGGAGAGGACAGGCGGCAGAGTGCCTGAATGGCTTCCTCTAGTGGGAGAAAGTCAGAAACTCCCAACGGCACTGAACCCCAGTTCCAAGTGAGACTCATACAGGGGGAGTTTGGACTGTCGTGAAAAGGGAGGAGTACAAGGAAACAGGAGAGTCACAAAAGGCAGAGCTCTGGAGGTGTGCACGAGTGCATGCAGAGAGGACTGACTGGCTGGCTTTCTCTAGCGGGAGGAAGACTGAACATCCCAACTGCACTGAACTCCAGTTCCGACTGCACTGAATGCCAGTTTCGGGTGAGACCCTGGGGACCCAGACTCATACAGGTTCCGGAGCGCACAAAAATTCAGGGGAGCTGCGAAAGGCAGAGGGCTAGAGGCGCGCACATACCTGCACGCAGAATGGGCTGCAGCAATTATCAAGGGACACAGACCCAGGGGCCTCATTCATAGAGCAAGGCTGACAAGAAGCCAAGGCTGTCTGCTCAGCCCTGAGACTCAGCCCCATTCAAGCCAAGCACAGAGGCTTTTGCAATTTTACAAGTCTTATCTCATAAGGCTGATTCTAGTACAGAAGTTCTCGCAGCATAGACACAGCTGATCCTCAAAGCCAACTGGCCTGGAGGTCAATTCCCCCCAGTGATACCAACAACAATCAAGACTTAACTGCAACAAGGCTATACACACAATCTACAAAGGGGTGCACCAAGAGAGTCTACTTCAGGTAACTGGGGAGGCAGAGCTACTGGGTCATATAGGACACCTAGCACACAAAGCTACTCTACTAACTCAGAGAAGCAGCAAAAATACGGAAACAAAAAAACAGATCACAAATGAAAAAAAATGGAGAAAAACAAACAACTAGATATAGAGTCCAAAACCACGGTTATAAGGTTTTTCAAGAATTTCCTAGAAAAGGTCAATAAATTTAGCGAGACCCTCGAGGAGATGAAAAAGGACCAACTAGGAATTAAATATACACTGAAATAAAAAATATTATACAGAAACCTTACAGCAAACTAGAGGAATCCAAGAATCAAGTCAAAGATTTGAAATACAAGAAAGTAAAAACACTCAACTGGAAAAGCAAAAAGAACCCAAAAATTTGAAGATAGTGTAAGGAGCCTCTGGGACAACTTCAAGTGTATCAACATCAGAATTATGAGGGTGCAAGAATAAGAGAGAGAGCATGATACTGAAAATCTATTTGAAGAAATAATGACCAAAAACTTCCCCCATCTGGTGGAAGAAATAAACTTACAAGTCCAGGAAGCGCACAGAACCACAAGGAATCCAAAGAGGATCACACCAAGATATATCATAATTAAAATGCCAAGAGCAAAAGACAAAGAGAGAATATTAAAAGCAGTAAGAGAAAAACAGTGAATAACCTACAAAGGAGCACCCATATGATTGTCAACTGATTTCCCAACAGAAACTATGCAGGCCAGATGGGAGTGGCAAGAAATATTCAAAGTGATGAAGAGCAATAACCTACAACCAAAATTACTCTACCTAGCAAAGCTATCATTCAGAATTGAAGATCAGATAAAGAGCTTCACAGATAAGAAAACACA
This sequence comes from Lasiurus borealis, assembly GCA_004026805.1. Taxonomy (NCBI): domain Eukaryota; kingdom Metazoa; phylum Chordata; class Mammalia; order Chiroptera; family Vespertilionidae; genus Lasiurus; species Lasiurus borealis. The sequence continues at coordinate 4,586 of PVJN01038327.1, forward strand.
AAAGGAGTTCATCACCACCAAACCAGTATTATATGAAATGCTGAAAAGTACTCTTTAAGAAGAAGAGGAAGAAGAAAAAGGTAAAGTTAAAAATTATGAATAACAAATACATATTTATCAACAAGTGAATCTAAAAATCGAATGAACAGACTGAAACTGGTTTGGCTCAGTGGATAGAACGTCAGGGGCATGTACCTTGATTGTGGACACATCCCCAGTGGGGGGTATGCAGGAGGCAGCTGATCAACGTTTCTCTCTCATAGATGTTTCTAATTCTCTGTCCCTCGCCCTTCCTTTCTGTAAAAAATCAATAAAATATATATTTTTAGCCAAAACTGGTTTGGCTCAGTGGGTAGAGCATTGATCGGTCTGTGGACTGAAAGGTCCCAGGTTCGATTCCGGTCAAGGACATGTACCTTGGTTTCGGGCACATTCCCAGTAGAGGGTGTGCAGGAGGCGGCTGATCGATGTCTCTCTCTCATCAATATTTCCTACTCTCTATTTCTCTCCCTCCCTCTCTGTAAAAACTCAATAAAATATATTTTTTTAAAAATCTGAGAAAAAAAATATATATTTTTAAAAATCTAATGAACAGCATAAACTGGTGAATATAATAGAATCAGGGGCATAGAAATGGAGTGGACTGAGAGTTCTCAGGAGGAACAGGGTGAGGAGGGTGCAGGAAGAGAATGGACAAAAACTGTACACCTATGAATGAGGACAATGTAGTGGAGGTAAGGGCAGAGGTTGGGGTGGGAACCAGATAGAGGAGAGCTATGGTGTAAAAATGAGACACAATTGTAATAATCTGAACAATAAAGTTTTATTAAATTTTAAAAAACTAACAAATGGCTCTCCTTCATCAACAAATAACTGCATCTGATAGGTACAATCCCTCCTCTTATACAACATTAAATACTATATTAACAATAATATAGAGACAGTGATAGTGTGATAGATACCCTTTCCACAAGTTGAGAATTGTATAGAAAGCTACTGGGAGAACTCAGGGCAAAGCTATTTATTTATTTATTTATTTATTTATTTATTTATTATACTTTTATTGATTTCAGAGAGGAAGAAAGAGGGAGAGAGAGATATATAAATATCAGTGATAAGAGATATTCAATGATCGGCTGCTTCCCACACACCTGACACTGGGGATTGAGCTGGCAACCCAGGGTTGCACCCTGACCAGGAATGGAACCATGACATTTTGGTTCATAAGTCAATACTCAACCACTGAGCCACACTGGTTGGGCTCTTTTTAGTTAAGTCCTTTATGTTCTCCTTAGGGCTCATAGTATAGCTGAACAGACAAGTGTGCAATGGAAATGTCTTTCCAACAATGCATACATGAAGAGACCATCAGATTTGCTACCATAGGGTTGATTTATCCAATGCCTATGCTAAAAAAAAACCAACCCCACACCAATGTAAAACTGATTCTTGCACAGGGGGTAGGTCCTTCTGAAGCTCTCTTGCCTGCCTGTGCCACAATGATTGAGACAATGTTTCTGTGTGTCTAGTGGTTCTCTCTGACCATCATCCCTGTATTACATCTCATCCAGTAAAAAGTGTCATTTATCTTGGCATTCCTTTAGGACAGTGGTTGGCAAACTCATTAGTCAACAGAGCCAAATATCAACAGTACAACCATTGAAATTTCTTTTGAGAGCCAAATTTTTTAAACTTAAACTTCTTCTAACACCACTTCTTCAAAATAGACTCGCCCAGGCCATGATCTTTTGTGGAAGAGCCACACTCAAGGGGCCAAAGAGCTTCATATGGCTCACGAGCCCACAGTTTGACAACCACTGCTCTACGGTAATGGCAGTATGGAACGTAAGTAAAGTGTATCAAATTTAAGGGGAACTTAAAGTACTGTTTAAAGTAATGCCTATGCTCAACATACTATGGGTATGGCTGCATAGGATGCCATACCTGGCTTCTAGGGCAGTTTCAAGGCTTAAAAGCCATATTTTTAAAAATATATTTTATTAATATTTTACAGAGAGGAAGGGAGAGAGATAAGAGTTAGAAACATCGATGAGAGAAAAACGTTGATCAGCTGCCTCTTGCATGCCCCCCACTGGGGATGTAGTCGAAACCAAGGTACAGGCCCTTGACTAGAATTGAATCCGGTACCCTTTGATCCACAGGCTGACGCTCTATCCATTGAGCCAAACTGGTTTCGGCAAAAGCCATATTTTACATTAAACTAGACTGCCAAAACTGAGACCCTTTAATTAAGCGAGTCTAATTGAACTAAGGTAATGTTTATTAAAACAATGCTACTCTGGTTAACATTAGAATTCTAATTAATCAATATGTGAAGACTTAAACCTTAAGATTTAATCCCTCCCCCATCATTCACAACTAGTGTGCTTTGTGTGATGTCCTATCAGGATCAAACTATAATAGAGCAACTTAGCTACCTCTTACTTAATTAAACTAAATCTCATCTCTTTAAACCAAACTTCCCATGACCACATGTAAGTAGGACACATATTTTATACCCTAGAAAAAGAGAACAGAAATTCATATGGACAAAGCTGAGGTTTTAATATCCAATTAACATGAGCTCTTTTTTTTACTTATTCATTCCACAAATATAAAATGTAAATAATTACTACCAGCTAGAGTGACCAAACATCCTTGTGTGTGCAGGACTGTCCTGGTTTTAACACTTGTGCATTCTGGGAAAATCCTCAGTTCCAGGCAAACCAGTATCTACCAGTATCTACTATCTACCAAGCACTGGAGAGACAGTCATGAAGATACAAAGGCCCAAATGGAGTGGCTCAGTGATTGAGCATCAACCTATGAATCAGGAGGTCATGATTTGATTCCCAATCAACACATGCCTGGGTTATGGGCTTGATCTTCAGTGGGGGATGAGGTGTACAGAAGGCATGGAATTTAAAGTAGTGGGAACATACAATAAACAAATACAGAAATAATTAATTATATCTAGTGATAGTATTAAGAAGGAAGTGAATTGAGTGAATGGGAAACCTATCTGTGCTAAGATGATTCGGAAGGTTTCTCTGAGTCGATGGCATTTAGGCTGAGACTTTGGGAAGGGATGCAGTATTTTGGACAGAAGTCTCCAAATGGAATTGCTAAGGCCCTGAAGCCGGTAACAGCTTGATTTAGTCAAATACCTGGAAGAGAACCAATGTGAATAGAGCTTAGCAGGCAAGGAGAAGGAATGAGGTAGGTTAGAGGTAAGAAGAAACCAGATCATTCTGTAGTTTATAAAACAGGACCAGTAACCTGGCTATTATTTGAAGGCAATAGGAGCCATCAAATAAATTTAAGCAGGGGAGTAACTGTAAAAATAGGCCTCTGTCATCCATCTCCAACATAGTCAACTTTTAATGGAAATAGTTATTGAATTTCCCCAGGGCAAACAGAATGTAGGGCAGAGGGAAGCTCACTGGTGGGGCTATGAGCTGAGTGCCCCTCGTCACTCTATCCCATGTGCCCTGGAAAGGTCTGAGACTAGGGCCAAGAGCAGCCCTAACAGGGCCCTCCCTGAGCTGCAGGGAGGTGACTGGGGGAGGTGGAGGCAACTAAAAAGTCCTTAGCCCAGTTTTTTTTTTAAATGGTCCGTTGGAGGACAATAAGACCTAGGTGACATATGAGGAAACAGGTGACCACCTAGTACTCAGCCAATGAGGAACCAGAGGAGGGACTGGATAAATAGGCTGTGTTAGCTACATCCAGGAGTGCCTATACCAGAGGGACACCTGCTCTTGAGAACGTATTAAAAGTCTTGTTTTTGCCATACTTCTGTCTCTGAGTCTATTATTTGAATTCAGACAGATGAGCATTTATCACTTAACCATTCCCAGAAGGTTTTTAAAAGAGCAGTCTGACTGACAGAGGATCAGACTAGAGGGGCCAACGTGCAAATGCAGAGAGGAGTCAGAAGGAATCCACAGCAGTATCATCAGAGTGGATGGTGACCTGACAAAGGTAAGTAACCACAGGAACAGAGAGAAGTTGGAAGACTTAGAGATCCTCAGGAAAGAGTAGTACTTCACAGGGGTTTAAATCTGAGATTTAATACCTATTCTTTCATATCACAATTATTGAGCCTTAGCCCACTTTTCCCAGTGGTTAGAGTATCAACTCTCAGACTGAAGGGCCACAGGGTTTGATTACAGTCAAGGGTAGGTACCTCAGCTGCAGGCTCCAGTAAGGGTGGGAGGCAACCAATTGATGTGTCTCTCTCACATCGATATTTCTTTCTCTCTCTCTGTTTCTCCCCCTCCCTTCCACTTTCTTTAAAAATCAATGGGAAAAATATCTTCAGGTGAGGATTAACAAAAATAAAATTTTGTAAATTGTTGGTAGAGCACCAATACTGGTTTGGCTCAGTGAATAGAGAGAGTGTCAGCCTGCGGACTGTAAGGTCCCGGGTTTGATTCCGGTCAAGGGCACATAAATTGATTGCGGGCACATTCCCAGTGGGGGTTATGCAGAAGGCGGCAGATCGATGTTTCTCTCTCATCGATGTTTCTGACTGACTATCTCTTTCCCTTCCTCTGTGGAATAAAAAAAATTTGTTGGTAGAGGAACATGCTTCCAACATAGGAAGACATTGGTTACTTTTCAAGAGTAAGGAATGAAACCATTCTATAAGTATGTTTTTGGGACTTAGGAATTTCTATTTTGTTGGAACTTTATCAACAAGAACATACTATTTTTATAATAAAAAAAAATTAAAACAATGAATATATAATTTAAAAAATCCTTCTAAAGTATTTATTCCAAAGTGGCAATATAATAATCCTTTATATTTCACACAACTGGCACTAAAAGTGGAAATTTGCCCTTCAAATTTCCAGCAAATTATTTATAATTATAAATAAAATACTGAGTTATATATTTATATAATATAGAATTGCCTGGCCACCATGACTCAGTGTTTTTTTTTTAAATATGTATATTTTTATTGATTTCAGAGAGAAAGGGATTGGCTCAGTGGTTTGAGCATCAACCTATGATCCAGGAAGTCACAGCTCAATAACCCGTCAGGGCATATGCCCCAGTTGCGATCTTGATCAACGAATTCCCTTTCATCACTGATATTTCTCTCCCTCTCCTTTCCTCTCTAAAGTCATTAAAAATATATATTTTTAAAATAAAAAAATGTACAGAATTGATAAAATCAGTTTTCAACCTATTCAAAATAAAAGGTATATAAAAGTTTTTTAAATTCTACTACTGTTACTGGTTTTTGCTTAGCTTCCTCTTCTAGTACACTTTCTAACTAATACACATTTTTACTCCTTAAAAAAGGCTAGAGCAAGAACCCCCAAACTGACAATATCCCTTATCTCTATAGGTGATCCTGTTGTAACCAGGTTAGAAAACTTGGTAAGTAGAAAAGATTTATTATGTGCCTACTTTGTGCCAGGCAGGCATTATGGATATCTCACAGACAACTTTAAACTCTACAAAAGTAAGAGTGAAGTTACGATCTTCACCTTTAATTTTTTAATTTAATTCTCACCTGAAGATATTTTTTTCCATTGCTTTATAGATGGTGAAAAGAAGGAAGGGAGGGAGGGGGAGAGAGAGAGAAACATCAATGTGAGAGATACATGTTGACTAGTTGTCTCTCCCACACATCCCAACCAGGGGTAGGGAGCAAACAACCCACAACTCAGGTACATGCCCTTGGCCAGAAATCAAACCACATTGGTCAGGGCATGATACTCACCTTTATTTTTATTTATTTATTTTTCACCTTTAAACCTGACCTTCCTCCAGGATTCCCTATCTCATATCAGAGCTTCCTCATTCTCACTCCAACATCCATCTAATCAGTCAAATCCTCTCAGTTTTATAACCTAAATATTATGTGCAATCAAATCTACTTTCTGTTGTCTCTATAACTACCATGCCAATCCAAATCAGGCATTCATTCAACAAATATTGACAGGTTGTCTGCTTCATGCCACACATTGTTCTAGGTATAGGGAAACTATAATGAACAAACAGTTGCCCTGGCTGGGTAACTCAGTTGGTTAGGGCCTGTTCCCATCCACCAAGGTTGCAGATTTCATCCCTGTTAAGGGCATATACAAGAATCAACCAATGACTGCATAAATAAGTAGAACAACAAATGAATGTGTGTTTTCTCTCTCTCTCTCTCTGCCTTCCTCTCTAAAATTAATTAATAAAAAATTTCCAAAACACATACACACACAATTATTGAGCCTTAGCCCATTTTTCCCAGTGGTTAGAGTATCAACTCCCAGACTGCAGGACCACAGGGTTTGATTCCAGTCAAGGGCAGGTACCTCAGCTGCAGGCTCCAGTCAGGGTGGGAGGCAACCATTCTAGTGAAGCTTCTATCACCTGGACTCTTCTATCTGCCACTAACATGTTATGCCACTCTCCAGGTTATTGTCTGCATAGCAGCCTGGGCAAACTTCAAAAAAAGCAAATCTTAACACTTCTTCCACCTTAAATCTTTCAATGGTTTCTTATTACCCTCAGAATAAAGTCCAAAGTCCTCAACATTGCCTACACTGCCAGAAGCTTTTAACTTTTTTTATTTTGCTTTTCCCCCCCCCTTTAAACTTTTTAACCCCAGCACACTGTATGTAAATTATACCTCATGATCTAGTATACACGTACATACATATACATGAAACATGTTTCACAAAATAATACTTATTACTACTAGGTCTGACACACTTGATGTTTTCTATTAGATTCAACTTCATTTCTATTTTTTTAAATATATAAATATTTTATTGATTTTACAGAGAGAGAAGAGGGTAAAGAATTAGAAACATGGATGAAAGAGAAACATTGATCAGCTGCCTCCTTCACCCTATGGGGACCAAACCGGCAACAAAGATACATGCCTTTGACCAAAATCGAACCCAGGACCCTTCAGTCCCCAGGCCAAGGCTCTACCAACTGAGCAAACCCAGTTAAGGACTTCATTTCTATTTTTAATGCTGGCTGTGATCCACTAAACTGGGTTTTCCATCTTCAGAGAGCCATACAGCAAACTACTTCTACAGCTTCATTTGTACCACTCTCTCTCTACAATTTCAGTACTGTGCTTTCAGTTTCATGAGGGTGGTAGGTCCTTCCTGCCTCAATGCTTTTGTACATGTTGGTCCCTCAACCATGAACCCTCAACACTTCCTTATACTTGTCAGTCTCCTAATCTCCTTTTCCCTACCTCTATTCCAGGACTCAGTTTAAATGTCACTCCCACCAGGCTAGTATAGGATCCCTGGTCATACTCTCACAGTCTCCTTGCTCTTCCTTCATACATAGTTTATAGTGAAATGACGCTGAGCAATGCTTGCCCCTGCCCCTCCCTCCCACTCTCTCTTACTCCCCTCCTTTTAACTTTCTAACTAAGCTCCTTAAAGACAGAAACTTCTATTTGTTTACCCAGTAATCCTAGTGCCTTGCATTGTCCAACACATTTGTTGAAAAATAAATAATTTTGCTCAGCCAGTATGGCTCAGTGGCTGAACACCAACCTATGAACCAGAAGGTCATGGTTTGATTCCCAGTCAGGGCACATGCCTGGGTTGGGAACTCCATCCCTAGTATGGGGCATGCAGGAGGCTGCCCATCAATGATTCTCTCTCATCATTGATGTTTCTCTCTCCCACTGCCTTGCTCTCTGAAATAAATAAAAAAAGTATTAGAAAAATAAAATAAATAATCTTTGCCTTTGGGGAACTTATAGTCTAGAAGGGAGAAATAAGAACACTAACAGGAGAGGAATCCAAGATGACAGCATAGGTAAACACCTACACTGCTGCCTCACACAACAATTTCAAAACTACAACTAAAAGACAGAACAGACATCATCCAAAACCATAGAAAAGCTGGCTGAGTGGAAATTCTACAACTAGAAGGAAAGAGAGGGGCTCACAGAGACTCAGAGGAGCTGTAAAAAGTTGAGGTACAAAGACGCGCGCTCGGAGAAAGCGGGTGTCGGAGAACCTGGCTGGCTTTCTCTGGCAGGAGGGAGACGGAGACTCTCAACGGCATTGAACCCCTTATTCTACAACACTAAACCCCAGATCCAGCCGAAACTCATACAGGGGAGTTTGGACTGTGAATTGGAAGAAGTGCATGGAAATTTAGGGGAGTTGCAAAAGATCAGAAGTCTGGTGGCGCACATGGCACTGCATGCAGAGGACGGACTGCTGATCGTGCCGCTGGCTTTGGCGAGTGGGCAGGAGACAGACCCTCCCAACTGTGCCACTTCTAACTCCACTAAACTCCAGTTTCGGGTGAAATCTTAGGGACCCAGATTCATATGGTCCTGGAGCGCAGAGGAGCCGGAGGGGGCAGCAGTCTAGATGCACTGCAAGAGCGCGTGCACACTCAAGGACAGCTCCAGCGATTACCCAGTCACGTGAGACTCAGGGGCCGTGGAGGGCGGGGCCGACTGGAAAGCAAGGCGGTCCCTTAAGCCCTGAGACTCCACCCATCCCAAGCTCAAGAGAGGCTTTTGCAGTTTTTCAAGTATGGTATCATAAGGCTGAGTCCAACACAGAAGTTTTCCCAGCATAGTGAAAATGCCAAGACAAGGGAAGGGATCACAAACAAAAGAAATGGAGGAAAACAAACGACTGGATATAGAGTTCAAAACCACGCTTATAAGGTTTTTCAAGAATATCCTAGAAAAGTTGGATAAAGTTACCGAGACCCAAGAGGAGATGAAAAAGGACCAACTAGAGATGCAAAAGATCCAACTACAGATGGAAAAGGACCAACTGTAAATTAAACATACACTGACTGAAATAAAAAATATTATACGGAGACCTAACAGCAGACTACAGGAAGGCAAGAATTGAGTCAAATTTTTTAAATATAAAGAATCAGAAAACACTCAACTGGAAAAGCAAGAAGAGAAAATAATCCAAAAATGTGAAGATAATGTAAGGAGCCTCTGGGACAGCTTCAAGCGTACCAACATCAGAATTGTGAGTGTGCCAGAGAAGAGATAAAGCAAGATACTGAAAACCTATTTAAAGAAATAATGACTGAAAACTTCTCACATCTGGTAAAAGAAATAGACTTAGAAGTCCAGGAAACATACAGAACCCCATATAAAAGGAATCCAAAGAGGACTACACCAAGACACATCATCATTAAAATACCAAGAGAAAAAGACAAAGAGAGAATATTAAAAGCAGCAAGAGAAAAACAGTTCATTACCTACAAGGGAGCACCCATAGGACTGTCAGCTGATTTCTCAACAGAAACTATGCAGGCCAGATGGGAGTGGCAAAAAATATTCAACATAATGAATAGCAAGAACCTACAACCAAGAATACTCTATCTAGCAAAGCTATCATTCAGAATTGAAGGTCGGATAAAGAGCTTCACAGATAAGAAAAAGTTAAAGGAGTTCATCAACTCCAAACCAGTATTATATGAAATGCTGAAAGGTACTCTTTTGGAAGAGGAAGAAGGAAAAGGTAAAAGATAAAAAATTACGAACAACAAATACATATATTATCAACAAGTAGATCTAAAAAGTAAGTCAATTAAAAATATGATTAACAGAATAAACTGGTGAATATATTAGAATCAGGAGCACAAAAAGGGAGTGGACTGATAATTCTCAGGGGGAAACGTGTGAGGGGTGTACAGGGAGAGATTGGACAAAAATCATACACTATGGATAAGGTCAACGGGAGGGAGTTTAGGGTAGAGGGAAGGGTGGTAGCCGAGTGGAGGGGAGTTATGGAGGGGAAAAAGAGAAACAAATGTAATAATCTGAATAATAAAGATTTAATTAAAAAAATACTAATTGACTGGGGGAGGGATTTTCCCTCTGAAGAGCATTCAAAGATTTTAACTCAAATGGCATCTTTAACATTAAAGATGAACTTGGGTCTTTATCCAAACTTAATAATAATAGTTGACTAGTTAAAAAAAAAAAAAAGAACACTAACAGACTGGTGTCAAAAGATAGATTTTGAATTTTTCCTAAGAACCTCTATGTGAAATTATGAGTTACATGCAACATTAGGTGCAACATTATGATATAAATAAAAAACTTCACAAGTCACGCTGACACTTCTCATAAGTTCAGCCTAGATTTTAAACTCCGCTCTTAAAAAAAAAAGCCGAAACTGGTTTGGCTCAGTGGATAGAGCATCGGCCTGTGGACTGAAAGGTCCCAGGTTCGATTCCAGTCAAGGGCATGTACCTTGGTTGCGGGCACATTTCCAGCATGGGAGGAGGCAGCTGATAGATGTCTCTCTCTCATCAATGTTTCTAACTCTCTATCCTTCTCCCTTCCTCTCTGTAGGAAATCAATAAATTAAAAAAAAAAAAAGACTATGAGAAGCCCAGCTTTTAAATGTGCCAACTTTAATAGAGAAGGTTTATGGAAGGTACTTTGTAACACTGACATTTTTTACATATAATGTCTAAAAATAATTCCTAGAAAATACTTAGGGGGCCTATTTTTCTCAAAGACAAATTTAATTATTGCTACTTTAAGTAGGATGAGCAGAGAGAAATAGGATATGACAACTTGATCACTATTTTAAATAAGAAAGGAAATTATTAAATAAAGGGTGCCAATATGCATGTAGCTCTTTTTTTTTTTTTCCTTGAGGAAGGGAGAATAAAGTTTTTATAAATGCTGTATTATTTGAATAGAGAACTTCAGATTCTTTGGACACTTTTCATTTTCTAAAACCCACTGCATAAAATAATGCCATAAAAAGTGACACACATCTTCATGGAGGCACATGATGGAGTAAAAAGCCTAGGTTTACCTTGAATTCTGTTTTGTTGTTGTTTTTTTCCAAGAGCAAATATCTTCATGATTTGCAATTTTTAATGTTGAAGAAAGGATGTGACCAACATAAAAAGTAAGGTTGCCCTAACTGGTTTGGCTAAGTGAATAGAGTGTCAGCCTGTGAACTGAAAGGTCCCAGGTTTGATTCCGGTCACAGACATGTACCTCGGTTATGGGCACATCCTCAGTAGGAGGTGTGCAGGAAGCAGCTGATCAATGCTTCTCTCTCATCGATGTTTCTAACTCTCTGTCCCTCTCCCTTCCTCTTTGTAAAAAATCAATAAAATATATTTAAATCAAAAAGTAAGGTGGCTATCAGGTCACACGTTAAAGAAGAAATCCTTCAAATTCTCTAAATTTTGAGTTTTAAAAAGCACTGAAAGTTAAAAAAAATATATAAACAACTCCTATTCAGTTACTACATACCTCTTGACCTGAAGAAAAAGGCAAAAAAGAAAAAGGCCTCAATATAAAGCATCTCAACAATTCAAATGACTTCACAGATCTACAAGAACCAGCATTTCTGCCACCTTAAATCTCTGTTAAGTTTCTTCAATTATACCTGAACACATTCTGACTGGGACAGGAAGTTATTTGTCTCCCAAATACTTAGAGTGTCTTACTAAAAAGATTAACTTGCATCCAGATAGTGGTCTCAGTCATTAACTTAAATAAGCACTGGAGCTGTATGTGATACAAATGCAATGTCCAGTGTTCTATCCCCTTGAAGGTCTGATTCAGTAGCTCTGGGATGCCAATCCCTGAAAAATATATTTTAAATAAGCATACCAGGCAGCTAGCTTCTGACACAGGTGATCCTCTTCTCACCACCAGAAAGAAAGAAAAAAAAAAGTGCAGAAGGCTCACCAGAAGGACCAAGCTGGAGAGAATATTTCTGACCTAATAGCTTAGATTCCCCATCTGGAAAACCCAGAGACAAAGGACCTCTTTACTAACTGTGCTCCACTATCTCACTAGACACTCAGAGATTTGTCACAGTTTATTCTTTTTCATAAGAACAATACACAAGACAGCAAAAACGATGCTATATCCCCAATGAAGACTCAAAACTAGATGGAACAGCCCAAGGCATCTGTTAGGGCAGTGGTCGGCAAACTCATTAGCCAACAAAGCCAAATATCGACAATACAACGACTCAGAGAGCCAAATTTTTTAAACTTAAACTTCTAAAGCCACTTCTTCAAAACAGACTCACCCAGGCCATGGTCTTTTGTGGAAGAGCCACACTCAAGGGGCCAAAGAGCCAGCCGCATGTGGCTCTCAAGCTACAGTTTGCTGACCACTGTTTAGGGGAACTTGGAATATATTAGTTTTGTTCTGAGGATTTTTTTTTAAACATATATTATTGATTTTTTACAGAGAGGAAGGGAGAGGGATAGAGAGCTAGAATGATTGATGAGAGAGAGACATCGATCAGCGGCCTCCTGCATGCCCCCCACTGGGGATGTGCCCACAACCAAGGTACATGCCCTTGATCAGAATCGAACCCGGGACCCTTCAGGCTGACGCTCTATCCACTGAGCCAAACCAGTTTCAGCGGATTTTTTTTTTTAATTGATTTTAGAGAAGAAGAAAGAGAGAGGTGGAGAGATTGAGAGAGAAAAAAACATCTATCTGTTGCTCCATTTATAGCCATATGTTCATTGGTTGATGCCTGAATGTGTCTGGGGATTGAACCCGAAACCTTAGCTTATGGGAATAAGGCGATTACCAATTGAACAATCCAGACATGGAGCTCTGAGAATTCTTTTTTTTTTCTTTCTTTCTTTCTTTCTTATTTTTTTTTTTTACAAAGAGGAAGGGGGAGGGATAGAGAGTTAGAAACCCATGAAAGAGAAACATCCGTCAGCTGCCTCCTGCACACCGCCTACTGGGGATGTGCCCGCAACCAATGTATACGCCCTCGATGGGAATTGAACCTGGGACCTTTCAGTCTGCAGGCCAACGTTCTACCCACTGAGCCAAACCGGTTAGGGCACTCTGAGGATTCTTAAAGAACCCCAAACCAGGCTGACTTTGAACTTCTACTAATAGCCTCTGGTGAAAACTTCTGGAGGGCAGATATCTTTCTCTGATTCTTTGACAGCCTGGGACAGTGCTGAACAGACAGACAGACTGAAGGCACTGATGCCTCTCTTAGGATGTGTAGGAAAGAGAATTCTGATCTGGTTCCCATCTGATAAAAGAATGTCAATGGGTGATGGAAGAGGAGGAAGCTTTAGGTATTACCTGGCTGGCATGGCTCAGTGCTTGAGCATAGATCTATGAACCAGGGGGTGATTGTTAGAAAAATGACCATAAAACATTCTCATTTTGCAATATGAAAACTTTAAATACAGATTAAGTTGGTATAGTACAGTGGTCGGCAAACTCACTAATCAACAGAGCCAAATATCAACAGTACAACGATTGAAATCTCTTTTGAGCCGAAACTGTGTACAGGAGGCAGCTGATCAATGTCTCTCTCTCATTGATGTTTCTAGCTCTCTATCCCTCTCCCTTCCTCTCTGTAAAAAATCAATAAAATATATTTTAAAAAATTTCTTTTGAGAGCCAAAATTTTTAAACTTAAACTTCTAACACCACTTCTTCAAAATAGACTCCCCCAGGCCGTGGTATTTTGTGGAAGAGCCACACTCAAAGGGCCAAAGAGCCGCATGTGGCTTGCAAGCCACATTTTGCCGACCACTGGATAGTGGAAAGAGTTTAAGACTTGTTGTCATGCAGATCTGGGTCCAAGTTCCAACTCTACCACTTACAAGTTGTGTAAATCTCAGTAAATTACTTCTTCAATCTTCCCTTTCTTCATATGTAAAATGGGAAAAATGGTAACAACTTCATAATTTAAAAATAAAAACATGACAATGTGAATAAAACACCTAATTAAGATGGTCAGTTCACCCTAAGCACTATGCAAATGGTAGCTGATGCTATTATTTAAAATATCTTTATTTCTACATTGGAAAATAGTAAAAAAAAGAAAAAAGGATTCTAATTCTTCTAAGCATTGGTCTAAAATTATCAACCAGCCCATCCAGCATGACTCACTGGCTGAGCTGCGATTTATGAACCAAGAGGTCACGGTTAGATTCCTGGTCAGGGTATGCCTGGGTTACAGGCTCCATCCCCAGTATGGGGTATGCAGGAACAACCAATCCATGATCCTCTCTCATCATTGAAGTTTCTCTCTCTCCTTCTCCCTTCCTCTTTGAAATCAATAAACTACATATTTTTAAAAAAACAAAATTATAACCAAATTTTAATCGTGAATTTTTTCCCCTCCTGGCTGGCATGGCTCAGTGGTTGAGCAACAGTCTATGAACCAGGAGGTAACGGTTCTATTCCCAGAGAGGGCACATGCCTGGGTTGCTGGCTCAATCCCCAGTGTGGGGTATGCAGGAGATATTTTTTTTAAAAAGAATATATATATTTTTATATTTTTATAAATTTCAGGAGCCTTTCAAGTGAGAATATTTTTTAAAATAGAATATTCTTTTAAAAAAGAATATATGTTTTTTATATTTTTATAAATTTCAGGAGCCTTTCAGTGAGAATATTTTCAACTTACTTTTCAATTCCTATCCCAAAACAATTCTGGTAGTTCTCCAAAGGCCTTATTACTTCTCCAATCCCATTCCACCGTTTTCAAAACAGCTCTCTTTTCTTCAACTTATCTCTTGCCCCTCCTCTTAAAGTCTTCCTATTTCATGCTCCATTATTTTAGTTCTGAGATCTCTGGCCTACTACAAAAGACCCGCACCAAATCATTTATACAAAAGCTTTATTCACAAGTGCTTGTACCAACATGCTTACAAATATTCGTCCTTATAATAGCCCAAGTAGATACACAAGTTCGAAGTTATACCTAGGTTTTAAAGTTACGACCAAAGATACATTGCTAGAAAACAGCATAGTCCAGCCTAGAATTCAAATTTTCAGATTCCAAGCTCAGCACTTTTCCCGACTCAACTTATAAAGCTACTACTTCTAGTATGTTTTCTTTATATCATTTATTCATAAAACATGGGGGGGGGGGACCCTCTTTGCATCTCCTGGTATCACTACAGTGTTGATTCAAAGGACAGCTTCCTCCCGACAGTATTTTCAAACAATCCCGACCATTAAAACCAAAAGTTGCTTTCAATAGTTCCTGAACAATCTTCAAGTAAGAAAGAACTCTGGATGCTGCATGAAAACGGCCAAGAGGCCCCAGCCACAGTCCCTCCAGATCGCCCTATATTTCTCCCACCTCTGTCTGTCCTCTTTCCTCCTCCTAAGAGTTTTCTCCAATCTGACATCTATCTCATCAGGGGCCCTTCTCAACCTCGAACGACCCTACTTGCCAAATACGAAATTAGTGCGCGCAGCTAAGTCTTCCTCGCCGAGCACCGCGGAGGTTCTCTGGGACATTGAGGATGCCGTCCCTTTACTCCGTGCACACACACCTGTCTGAAAAACTTCATCTCCCAGAGCCCGCACTTTCTCTCCCCACTCCACCCCCCAAGCCCCACGCTCACCCCTTGCACCTCCTCCAAAACCTCCAGCCTCCTGGGTTGGCGGGCGATACTTCCTATCTCTCCCGGCCCAGATCGCCTGGCCTGCAGCCCGCCGCCCCGATCTGGACCCAGCAGATCACGGACCTCTCCGGTCCCCTGAGCCCGAGGCCCACCAGCCCGATCCCTGCCCCGCCTCCCCGCCCAAGGCGCCAAGTACTCGGGGCTCCTTCTCCAGGCCCGGCCGGACTCCGAGGACCCCAGGAGCTGCGGGGAGAATAGGAAGGAGGCGGCAGCAGCGGTCAGGGCACGGGGCGGGTCGGGCGCTAGGGACGGGTGACCCCGGGCCCGGTCGGCTCTCGGCTCCGGTGGCACGGACTCAGCCCGCCCGCTCCGCCGGCCCGCGCCTTCGCGGCCTGCCCTCACCTGATCCAGGTTTTCGTCGCTGCCGCTGTCCTCCGTGTCCGAGTCGATCACCACGCGGCCTTTCCGCTTC
>PVJN01038328.1:0-20419 GCA_004026805.1 Lasiurus borealis
TCTGAGGCTCTACAGCAGCGGTGCTCAACCACAGGTTGAGAACCGCTAGCAGTGTCACCTATTTCCCTGAATCCAGGCTGTTCTCCTTAGATGGGATTTAAAAATGTCAGTTATGCCGAACCTGGTTTGGCTCAGTGGATAGAGCGTCGGCCCGAGGACTGAAGGGTCCCAGGTTCGATTCCGGTCGGGGGCATGTATCTTGGTTGTGGGCACATCCCCAGTAGGGGGCATGCAGGAGGCGGCTGATCGATGTCTCTCTCTCATCGATGTTTCTAACTCTCCCTCTCTCTTCCTCTCTGTAAAAAATCAATAAAATATATTTAAATAAATAAAAATGTCAGTTATCAGCTGGGCCACCCCTGAAGGTCTACATAACTATTGCTTGCACAGGGTTGTGACGAAACAAACAGTAGGCCCAAAATGGAGTCACTTGTGCTAAGCTCACCTCACCAAAGCAGGGCGTCATACCTAGCTCCAGCCTCTCCCAGGATTATTATCTCAACCAGTCAGTCCAGAATTTCCTGGTCAGCTCGAGTGAGGGACTTCACCCAATAGCCTCCTTCTGCCCCCAGATAGGTTACCTAAGCCCGGAACAATCCTCTCTCTCTCCCCTTCTGCCTATAAAAGCCTTCCATTCTGTGCAGCTCCTCAGAGCTCCTTTTTACTTGCTAGGTGGGATATTGCTTGATTCAAGAATCTTTGAATAAAGCCAGTTGGATCTTTAAATCTTTTCAGCCTGCCCGGCCGCCTGGCTCAGTGGTTGAGCTTCAAGTTATGAACCAGAAGGTCACAGTTCAATTCCTGGTCAGGACACATACCGAATTGTGGACTTGATCCCCACTGTGGGGTGTGCAGGAGGTAGCCGATCAATGATTCTCACTCATCATTGATGTTTTGATCTCTCTCCCTCTCCCTTCCTCTCTGAAATCAATAATATATATATATATATATATATATATGAGTTACAAGGCCCGAGAACGAACAGCACACCTGAGCGTCTTAACCGTAACTCAGCTGCATATATACAGCTGCATTTTGTATTTAACAGGGTTACTATCTCCCCTGGCCTCCTGACCCTGCCCGGACGAACCCTCGTCTTTCTCCGCCCCCCCACCCCCCCGTGAGTCCCAGGACCCCCCGCCTCCGGCATCAGCAGACCAGCCCTACCTGATCCAGTCGGAGTTCTGGACGGCCAGCTGACACATGATGAGACGATGCCGGCTCGACACAAGGCCCTAGGAAGCAACAGAGCAATCATGGGGACCTGTGTCTGCTCCCCACCGCCTCCCGGGACACCATCGGGGGCAGCCCATTCCAAAAGTGCAGCCATCTTTCGGGGGTGACAGGGAACGGGGTGTGCCCCCTTTACTCGTCTGTCAGACATAGACAGGCAGGGAGGGGCCGCAGGGAAAGAAGAAAAATGATGGGCAGGTGGAGGAGACCACCCGCAACAGGGCCCATTGGTGAGCCCCCATCCCTTGGGGCAGCCGTGTGCCCAGCACAGAGATGAGACTCCGGTGCTGCCTTGTCTCGGGGCTCAGTCTGGCACTCAGGGGACCTCCTCTGGGGCCCGCCAAGTTGCATGGGGGTGCAAGGGGAATGGCTCCTAGACTGTCTGAGACATGTGGCAGGGATGGAAAGGCAGGAGAGTGGATTTGTAAAATCAGATTATAAAAGGTGTAAGTCTTTTCTTCCTCCTGAAATCCCAGGGAAGACGTGCCTTGCCCATAATCAGCCACTAATTTGTCATCCATGCCAAGTCACAGCTGGCCCTCAGCGGGTGTGACTGCTTCTCTCCTAATGAGTTTGGACTGAGCCTGGCGCTGCCAGCAGCTGCCTGGTCATGGGCAGCTGTTCCAGCTGCTGCCCAACACCAGTCCCTGAGGTCTGGCGGGTCCAGGGATGGGAAGCGGGATGCCTGCTACCAGGCCTTTTCGCTTTGGCAGGAATCACAGCGGAAATGGCAGTTTGATGTCAGAGGAGGCGTCAGATCAGAAATGGGGGTGGGGGGTGGGAGTGAGAGAGAAAAGGGGCAAAGGCAGAGCCCACCTGTTTTCCGTAGGAGTCGTGGACAGGAGAGACAATCCCGCCGATCACAATAAACCTCCCGGTTTTGTGCAGATAATCTCTGGCTCTTTCTAAATGAAGAGAAGAAAGCCGCACATTATAAAGAGGAAAGGGGTGGATTAAAGGCGATCATTGAAAATCAATACATTCCGCTCTTGAAGGCTTATTGCCGATCTTTCTTGCCATTCGAATAGAAAGCGCCAACGTTCAAAGCGCAAGTTGGGGATTCAAAAGGTTAGGGAACCAGATTGCAGCCCTCAGAGCGAAAGGATTTCGAACTCCAGGGGATTAGTCCGGTGTTAAAGGGCCGCCACGCGATGAGCCGTGCGGTTTAGGGGGATTGGAAACAAGCCCCTCACTAACAGCCACCGGAGCAGCAGACGGAAATGTGCTCCTGGGAGCACGTGCAGAAAGGCTGACTCGCAGGAGTCATTTTTAAAAAAAGAAGCAGCAGCAGCCTTTTCATGTGAGGAAAGGTGAGCTGGTTGCCTCATCCAGCTACTCCAAAGAGAAAACCCACCAAAACTAATTTACAGAGCCTCCTGCGTAATTAGAGAAAAGTGACAGGCCAAAACCCATCCTCACAGTGAGTGGAGGAGCATTCAGCCGGAGAAAAGGTTGTTTTGTTTGTTTGTTTGTTTCCTTAGGAAGGAATTTGTAATGTTGCTTTTTTTAATTGGCTGGCCACACCCGATTTCATTTCCAGGAGAAAAATTCAGTAACCTCGGAAGGAGATGAAAATTTTGGTCCTCTTATTTCTAAGGAGGTTTGCTTTCCAGCTCTACCGGGGCCTGAGCTTGTGCGGCCGAGGAAAGGAGGCTTGGGTTTATGCTACAGGTGAGGGATTCTGGGAGTGAACCTGGGTGGCCAGCCTTGCTGTGCTGTTTAAAAGCAAGGCTCCAGGGTGACCCTGCTGGCTCTCTTCAAACTTAAACAAATTCTCATCACGTTTCTTTTAATGTCAAGTCTCTTAGAGTTGCATTTTTAAATAGCGAATAGACTTTATTTCTTAGCACAATTTTGGATTTATAAAATATGCGGGCAAATAGTATACAGAGTTCTATACACTCAGCCCCTTGCCTTATCTCCTCCCCCACTCCAGGCACACACGCCATTTCCCCTATTTTATTAATATGTATTGCCTCGCATGACTGTGGTACCTTTGTGACTCTGTATGAATTCATTCTGACACACTATTATTTCTAGGCCACAGATTTACTCTTTGTGTTGTAGAGTTCAATGGTTCCGAAGACCCCCTCCTTGGATTCATCTAACTGGCTAGAGCGGCTCATAGAACTCGGGAAACCCATTTATTCACTGGATTATGAACTTATTACAAAGGGCTTTAAGGATAAGAATCAATAGCCCGATGAAGAGACATGTAGGTTGAGGTCCCAAACAAAGGGACTTCTGTCCTTGTGGAGCGTGAGGTCCAGAACCTGGGAGAAGAGAGGAAATTTCTTCCTTTCCCACAATAAAGACTCAGAAAAGTAGGGGTAGCGGGGCCCTTCCTCAGCGCGGTAAAGAACCCCCATAAAAACCCACGGCAAACATCATACTTTAAAGCAGCGGTTCTCAACCTGTGGGTCGAGACCCCTTTGGGGGTCTAATGACCCTTTCACAGGGGTCGCCTAAGACTATTGAAAAACACCTATTTCCCATGGTCTTAGGAACCAACAGACTGCTCCTCAGTGTAGCAATGTAATTTACTGTTGTTATATGAAGACTGTTACCCAAGCTACACCATGATTCAAGACAAAAAATTTCATTTGTAATTAGAAATAAATATTTCACAATATATAATTATATATTGTTTTTCTGATTAATCACTATGCTTTCATTATGTTCAATTTGTAACAATGAAAATACATCCTGCATAACAGATATTTACATTACAGTTCATAACAGTAGCAAAATTACAGTGATGAAGTAGCAACGGAAATAATTTTATGGTTGGGGGTCACCACCACATGAGGAGCTGTCTTAAAGGGTCTCGGCATTAGGAAGGTTGAGAACCACTGCTTTAAAGAGAAAGACTAAATGCTTTCTTCCTATGTTCAGGAACTAAGCAGGAGTGTCTGCTGTCATCGTAGCTACTCAGCACCTGAAGTTCTAGCTAGTTCAAGAAAGCAAGAAAATTAAATTTTTAAAAAATAGAGATTTAAAAGGAAAACAAAACACAAATCCCTATATTTTTGCATATGGCCCCAGAAATCTATAAGGAAACTCCTAGAGCTAATAAGTGAGTTCAGTAAGTTCATAAGATACAAGATCAGTCTAAGAAAAGTAATTGCAAAAACACGTGGAAGTAAAATTAAATGTATAAGACCCCTTATAACCGCTCACCCACATGAATGCTTAGGTATGAATATAATAAAATATCTACAGAACTTGTACATTAAAACTATAGAATGCTGATGACAGAAATCAAAGATCTAAATAAATGTAGAGGTTATTGTGCTTAGGGGTGAGAGGACTCAACATTGTAAAGATAGTAATTCTCCCCAAATTGGCATATAAACTTAATGCGTCTCCTATCTAAATGTCAGAAAGATTTTTTGGATATAAAATAATTCTAAAATTTATATGGAAAGATAAAGGAATTAAAGTAGTTAAAACCTTTTTTTGGAAAAAAAAAAAAGTGAAAAAAATCTATCCAAATTTAAAAGCTTATTATATACCTACTAGTAGCCCTGCACACAAATCTGTGTACCAGTAGCTCGCTGCAGCCTTCTTGTAGCTCTCTGCCAGCTGCTCCACCCTCCTATAGTTCCCATCCTCCCCTCTTCCCCCTTCACTCCCCTCCCCTCGGCTCCCCCTCATAACTCCCTCTGCTGCCCGCTTGTAGTTCACTACCCCACCCTCCTGCATATCCATGATCTGGTCGTTTCTCAGTCATTATGCTTCACGGTGTAATGGATAATTAGCATATTCCTCTCTTAATATATAGGATAGTAATCAAGACTCTCAGGTATTGGCAGAGAGATAGACACATAGATGAATGAAATACAATAGTCTAGAAATAGCTCCACACAAATATGGCCAACTAAGTTTTGATAAAGGTGCAAAAACAATTCAGTGAAGGAAGTAATGATTTGTGCAATAATTGGGATGAATCTCCAGTTCATCATGTTGAGTGAAAAGTAGCCAATCTCAAAGGTTGCATATGTATGATTCCGTTTATATGACATTCATGTATACAGATTAGTGGCTGCCAAGAGTTAGGGATGGGTGTGGGGGCAGGGAAGGGAGGTGTGTGAGGGCACTTGGTTTCTCTCTGTACTCTCTTTGCAACTTCCTACGAATCTATGATGATTTCAAAATGAAAAAGGTTTTAAAGTTGATAGGAAACCATGACACACTACAATTCTAAGGTAGCGGAGTGCAAATCCAGGCAAATGGCCAGCAAACTAAGTGGGGGTGGATGCTTCTGGAATTTTTTCTCTGATTATCCCTTTCCATTTTTACTGCTGTCTGGACTCCAAGATTTTGAGTTGTCGTGGCTTGAGAGGTATTGCCCAAAGCAGTGCCTCTCAAACTTCAAGGTGCATGTGTACATTTTCTGGGATCTTGGAGAATGTCAACTCTAACCGTGTGGGCGGGGCCTAAAATCTGGGCCAAGATTAGGGGGAGGTGACAGAGGTCGAATCTTTCATGTGCAGAGTCAGATCCTGTTTTCATTTAACATTATGCTACTTTGTTCATCATGGCTTTTTTTTGTGTGTGTGCATGCATTTTGACTTTTAAAAGTATTATTTATCTCGATGACCAAGTTCTGGGGTGCGTCCTTGAATTTTGCAGTGAAGGGCACCAGCCTCCTTGTCCACCCCCTCCCCCTGGCCCTTGCCTGAGATTCAGCGTTTCTTTCTAACAAGCTCCCAAATGAGTCCCATGCTGCAGGCCTATCGGCTATATTTTGAATAACAAGGGACTAAAGACAGATGGGACAGCCCCTGCAATGTCAGGGTACCCTCCACAAAAACTCTCTCTTCCACTCTACCCCCACCTCCACTTCGCATGACAAGGGCATTTCTGGATATTGGCAGGTAGCCTACTGGCAAGGCTATCGCTACAGCCCTGGAATTTAATTTCATGCCAGGCCTCCCAAGATGTGGTCTATTTTTGTCCCATCAGCTCTGCCCCCGGGACCGAGCCAAATCACTCTATCACTTTACGCTCAAGTCCATTTGTCCTCCCTCCCTGCTCTCATTCTAATGGAGGGGGAGCCCAAGGTGGCCAGCAGCATGGCGCTGTCCTGCCCTCAGTACCTTGAGGATCTACTGGGTCTCCTCATTCCAGGCCACTTCCCTTCCTGGTAGTCTGGCTGGACCCACCAGCGAAGATGGGCATAGCACAGATGGTTTGTCCATTAATACTAATACATGAGACAGACATGCCTCATCTGCCTCCGGGCGACTCCGTGAACCCACTGCTGTATGTCATCTCCTCTCCTCTACCAGGGAGTTAATGGAGGAAACATCGGAGTCAGGGCATCAATACTTACTCAATTTCTTCTTTCCAGCTGAAATTAGAAATGATCCCTTCTGAGTTGCATTCTCCTTGGAGAATTTCATAAAGGTTGTCCAGAGTTGTAAACATTCTGAATATTAGAAAGATCAAGCCCTAGATTATAAAGGAAGAAACTGAAGGAGTTTTAAAAAAGCCTCCCTAAGACATGCCACCTTGACATGGATTATGTTTGAGCTGAAGGCAATTGAGACACTATGACAAGCATGTCAAACTCGTGGTCCCCGGGCCACGTGCCTCATTTATTTGGCCCGTGTTAGCCTTTGAGTTTGACATGCTTGCGTTATGAGTTCACAGGGTCCAGACTCTGTGCCAGGTGTCGCAGGGGATGTAGATAAGTAAAAGACACAAACCCCACCTCCGAGGAGCTTAGGTGTGCAATGCAGGGACACAGCACACTCTCCCCCGATAATCGATACCAAAATCAATTATCGA
Organism: Lasiurus borealis; assembly: GCA_004026805.1. Classification (NCBI taxonomy): domain Eukaryota; kingdom Metazoa; phylum Chordata; class Mammalia; order Chiroptera; family Vespertilionidae; genus Lasiurus; species Lasiurus borealis. The sequence goes on from PVJN01038328.1 coordinate 7,030, forward strand.
TGAACAACAGAGACATGAAGTCGTATAAGACTTTAGGGAGGGAGTGATCCCAATGGAATGGGGTATCTGGGAAAGCCTGAGGCTTGAACTGGGTCTTGGAAACAGAGAAGAGGAAAGTGTATTTTTATTTCCTACTCTTTGAGGCAATGACCTCTGGGGCTTTGCTGACTCCAGAGGGCCACCCCTCCCAGGGTTAGACAATTCCTAGAGATAATGAACAACTTACACTAGAACCCGCCTTTCAAATGCAAACTCACCCAATCAGAGTGTCACCCTTGCTCCCCCACAGCCACTTCCTTTGTCTGCTCTCACACTCAGGGTCACACTATCCCCTTGCCTTCATCACCTCAGGGCCAGGTACCAGACAACTAGGGATAGCTCTGATGTCACAGCATCTGCTGAAATTACCCCAACCAGCCCGTCCTACTCCTGTGTCCTCTGCCTCCTCTGCTCCTTCTAGTGGAAATGACAAGAGGCTCTTGCCTACATTCCCCTTCTCCTCTGCCTCCTGGCTGACCTGGTGCTGACCCAGTCTTACCACCACCCCAGCCCACCCCCACCCCACCCCGCAGCACGGCGTGTCCTCTCCTCTTGGGAACTGTGAGTTCCACTGTCTTTTCAGGGCAGCTGATTCCTGATCTGTTGGCTTTGCTGCACCTCACTAATAGTGAAACCTACAACTCAAAACAGAAGAAAGACACTCATTCCAGAGGGACAAGGCGATGTGAGCAGAGGAACTGAGTCAGGAATGGAGTTTGTGGGTCCTCCTGAGGGACCTAGAGCTTGGCTTTCCTTGTTTGAAAAGCAATGAGACCACATCCATCCACGGCCACTAAGGGAGTCTTACCCTCCCCCCGCCAACCTAGAGCACCTTCTGCGTCTTCCTCCGGTCCCGGGTGCTCCAGTCCCCATCTGGTTGGAAGAAGGGAGCTGGGAGGCCACCTTCCCTGCGGTGGGCGAAACAGTGGGTTGGACCCAGTCCTCTGTCTCTGAGCTGTCCAGCCTACGCCATGAGATAATCTCCAAGTGAGATTCCAACTTGAGTCTGAAGAAGTATTAAAGAATAGTCTTCTCCCTACCGCTGATCCATGGGTGGGGGGATCCTGGGAGCCCCCGTGCCACTCTTTAGATGCCATGAACTAAGTGGGCTGATGAGACCACATGGTTATGGACTTACTCTCCCCAGGGAGCCGGCCATCCTGCCCCCAGCCGGCCATAGACAGATGCTTGCCAAGCATGACTACTCGGCAGAACTGGGGGAGAGGATGCAGATTTACCAGCATCCTCTCCCTTCCTTCATACCCCTTCCCATGCCTATAGAAGAAGCAATATAACATGAAGGCCCTTGAGGTAATGAGAATAAAACGTTGTCTTCAGTAAAAGACAGCTTCTTCGGCCTGTCTCTGACTCAGGAAGGCATGTGATGAGGGGTACATTTCCCCAAGGGATGGAGGGGGTGCCCAGATCTGGTGCATTCTTCCACCCAGTCTCTATGGCCAGTGGCTGGCCAGCAGAAGGGCGGGCTGGGTCGTGCTCAGAGCAGCCCTGTAACCTTGGAGTCTGGTTCTCTTGACCATCTGTCAGTCCCCACAGCAGTCCTCAGTCTATTGGAATTCACAAAAGAAAGCAACAAATGCTTCCCAGAAGCCCTTGAATGCCTGGATTCCCTCTAGGTCCTGGATTTTCATTCATTTGTCTGGCTTTTGCAGCCACTGCCACTTGCAGCCCTGAACCAGCTGTCACGGAGTAACACCGAGTGGCGGTCGCTCCCTCATTCCTGTGATCTTCTTTGCTCCACTTCCCCTACCTTGGAGGAATCTGAGTCCCTTTGTCTTCCCAGCTGAGGAATGATTTATGACCCTCATGTCCACGAATTGTCACTTCTGACAGACCGTGCCGGGTGAACCTCTCCGATGCCCCAGTGGCTACGTGCCACCCCAGAAGTCTGGCCTCCGTTCAAACCCTTTCCACTGGAAAAGCTCCCCAGCTCCCATCCCCCACCCTTCCCAAAGCAGGCTCCAAGCTCCTTGGAATTCACCCATCGCTGAAAAAGATTTTTTTTGGTTTTGTTTATTTCATCAGAAATAGAAAGCTAAATATATGTGTAAAAATATGACACGAACTGGTTTCCTTTCAGTGAGACTCATAAACACATGAGAGAATGATTTTAGAAACCCACAGACTGTAATACCAAATATAACTGGGTGGGTGGGTGGGTTGGGGCTGGGGATGGAGTGGAAGCTGAGGGATAGCGAATGAAGATGGGAAGGGGAAGCTTGATGTAGAAAACTGACCAAGGCTCCACAGTGAGGTGGCAAGTCTCGGTCTTTGGCATGGAATCGGGCTCTATTTTTAACTACAACTCTGTGGTTCGACACATTATTAACCTTTTTGAATCCAAGTTCACCATACAGACTTCTTAAATTGTTACAGAAACCAGAGAAGAACCAAGCAACGCTTAGAGAGATGGAGTTACATTTATTATTATTATTATTATTATTATTATTATTATTATTAGGCATGGGCCCAGAGAAAAATGTCTCTCAAATTCTGGGCAAAGTCACAGAGGAAGCTTCCGGTATTTATACCTTTTTACCTTCTTTGTCTCCCAAATAAGGATTTTTCCGGCTCCCTTTGCAAGTTCTTAAAGGGCCCTATGTGCTGGGGCTTTGAGACCTCAGCCAAAGGCCTGGCCTGGCGCCAGCACCGATACCTTCCTCTGGGGAAGGTTTCTGGCCTCTTTGGAACAGAGAGTAGTCTTATTTCCTTATTATTTAAGCAAGCATCTACAGAAACCAACACAGCAGGGTTAAAATTTCAAAAAGCAGCTTTTACGTAAGATGGATGCTTCAAAATAAGAAGGGGGTAATTCAGACTCTGAAGTAGAGATTACGCAGCAAACAGCTTTGCTTTCACCAAGAAAATAGCGGAGAACCTTAGGCGGCGATATGGCCCTTTGTAAGCATGTGGTCCTCAGAGGCTACTGCGTAGGGCGGGGCTTCCGAAAGGTAGAGGCTGCTTTTCTGCTCAAGAATGTTACTGGAGAAACAGTTCCTTTACAGCTTTCTTATTGGTGTTCATCTTCTCTCTCTACTTCCCTAAGGGTCAGTGGAGTATCTCCCTGGGACAAGGGCCCCCTTGCTAAGGACAACTGACTGTCCAGATTGGCCCAGAACTTTTGTAGGTTTAGCACTAAAAGCTCTCCTACCCAGAAGACCTTTTAGTCTCCAGCAAAGTGAGATGGCTGGCCGAATAACAGCCCCCAAAGATGTCTGCATCCTGATCCCCACAACTTGTGAATGTGTTATCTTGCGTGGCAGGGGGGACTTCACAGATGTGGCTTAAGTTAAGACTCTTGAGATGGGGACATTGCCCTGGGTTATGCAGGGTCCAACGTACTCGCAGACTCAAGAGGAAGCAGAGAGATTTGAAGACAGAGGAAAGGAACACGAAACGAGGAGGACAGCGGCCTCCAGAAGAGGGAAAAGGCCAGGGAATCTCCCCAGAGCCTCCAGGAAGAACACACCTGGATTTGGGGACTTGCAAAACGATGAGGTCATACATCCGTGTGGGTGTGAGTCAATACTTTGTGGTAATGAGCACAGCAGCAACAGGAAACAAACAATTGTTCACCCTCCCCCTCCTTTAACCAGGGTGCCCAGGGGAACCCCTGCACCGTCTTGAACCAGAAGTGGAGAAGGGAAATCGGCCCATAGGAAATAGATGTCCATGTGGTGGCCTCTTTCAGGGACACAGAAAGGTCACACTTTCAAAGTAATTCCATTGTTACTTTGGAATTTTCCTCTTAAAAGAAACACATAAATAAAGAAATGAACAATATTCTCTTAACAACCCAAAATAAAGCCTTTGACACTTCTTAGATTGAGATACCGATCTCACCTAAGAGGCAACAGAACGTAAGTTTAGAGGCTCGAGGTTCAAATCCTCCCCCAGACCTTACAAGCTGGGTGACCTTAGGTTAGTTACTGAACTGCTCTGGCTGCAGACTCATCTCTAAGTTAGAGGTAATAATACCATCTACCTCACGGAGCTGTTAGAGGATAGATGCAAAGAGCATAGCATAGCACCAGCACCCAGGAAACACAAGCCATTCTTTCCTTCCTTGGGAAGTCTAGCGACTTCCTTGAGATAATAGAAAATACATATGTTGGTCTCTACCCCTGGTTCCTAGCACAGAGCTCCTAAAACCCTTGTAATTCCCTAGGTGGTAAGAACACTAGCAGCATCTATTGCATTTGTCTTTGTTCTAAGGAGGTGAGTCTGGGTGGGCTCCTGGATGACTCGTGGATGACTTCTGGATTGGGGTTGGTGGCCAGAAAGATCAAGCCAGTGAAATGTTTTCCTCGGTGCTCTCTGGCTCTCTGGCCCTGCCTCCCTTAGAGAGCGGACATGCCCCTCTGGGCTTGAGAAGCCGCCACGGAAAATGCCGTGTCAATGACCAGACCTCAGTCTCCGCTGGTCCTTACCTGAAGCCGAACAAAAGGTTCCGAATGATGTCAGAGAAGGGAGGTTGGGTGGGGAGGCGTGCTGCTCTTGGGCAGATTTCGACTCACTTCAGAGCCTTCGCGGAGCTCCCGGGGCGTGTGGATGATGGATGGCGGAGAGCTCGGGGACAGGACACCTGGGGTTGCTGCTGGGATGGATGAGGCTGCTTTGAAAGGTTTCATTTATCTTATGAAACTCCCAGCGCTCACAAAGGATGCTGCTGCCTCTCTCCGCACTGAGCTGGGGGCACGACTCCAGGGGCCACGAGCAGGAAACAATCTGAAAATTGCCTTTAGAATTAGGAGGCAAAATAACATGCCACTGTTGTATATCCCTTAAGGCAAATTTTTTAAAAAATGACGCTAATGTCAGTGAGGATGCGGGCAGCGTGCAGCTCACACACTGTTGGTGGGAGTCTAAATGGATAGAGCCTTTTAGGAAAGCAGTATGGCAGCCAGCGTCTGTCAGAATGACAAATGGGCACCACCTTTGACCTTTCAATTCCACTTCCAGGAATCTGTCCTACAGAAAAAAAACGTGCACATGTTCAAAAGGCTATTTCCCATCAGCATTATTTATAATAGGAAAAATCAGAAATAAATAGGGAAGTGGTTAGACAAATTCTGGTACATCTAAAGGAATATTATGCAGCCATTAAAAAAGAATGAAGTAGGTCTACCAAGTCTGATATGGGAGGATCTCCAAAGTACATTGTTAGGTGGAGGAGGGGATGTGGGAATCAAGTTATAGAATTAATTATAGCATGGTGACATTTGACTAAAACTATGTGAGTGTAAAATAATTTCAGATTGTCATAATGAGAGCAGTGATGGAAATGAAGAGGGAGGAGAGGGGAGAGATTGGGGGTTGACTTCTCTGACGAAGTGACATGGAGGCAGAGAAGTGAATGAAAGACATGCGATACACAAAGATCAGGGGGAGCAGCTGGTATGAAGTCCCACAGACAGAAGAGCCAGCTGGTGCTCCGTCAGGAAGGATGACTGATGGGGAAGGGCCTTGTGAGCAGGGAAGAAGTCTGGGATTTTATTCCAAGCCCTTCGAGGGTTATAAGAATTATGCACGTTACATCTTTGAAAGCTCACTTCAGTGTTGGGTGGGGGAATGAATTGTGGGGGACACGGGAGACCAAGTAAGTGATGCTCACAGGAGACCAGGTGAGAAATAAATCACGAGCCTACTAATTGCCAGCCCTCCAGTCACTTACCACCGAAGCAAACACATTAATCTGCATTTTACAAAATGTTTGATAACTAAGATACTATTTTTAAAACTAAAGAGGCCTACATTAAGTGGGGAGTAATTTTATAGTAGAATCAAATTTGCTACAGCTGATTAATTATGCAGATTATTTTGTTATGAGCATATCTTATCTGGTCAAATCCTTTCCCCAGAATACGGCAATTTATTCAACAATCTGATATTGCATTTTATTTTTGTGAAACCCAAGAGTCGGAAGGGTCCCAGGGATTATGTACAAAATTCCTAAGTAAGGAGTAAAGTCACATTCTCATACTCTGGAGTGGACTATGCATGAGCTTCAACATACTTTTTTTTCCTCTGCCTTTGTTCCTTTTCCTTTTTTTTTTTTTTTTTACTTTCAGAAAGAGAGAGATAGAGACATCAATGATGAGAGAGAGTCATTGATTGGCTGCCTCCTGCACACCCTACTCTGGGATGGAGCCCGCAACCTGGGGCCTGACAGAGAATCAAACCATGACCTCCTGGTTCATAGGTCAACTCTCAACCACTGAGCCACGCCGGCCGGGCCCTTTTACTTTTTTTTTGGCTAACGTTACAGTGCCCCCTAGAAAACCAGACTTTGATTTTCCATTCTAATTTTAAGCGGAGCAAATATTTTCTTTTGGATGACCTTTCTCAGCACTTTCCTGAAAATACAGGGCGGGCACCTGCGGAAGCGTGGAAACCACCCCGGGCGGTCCGCAGCTCTGCTCTCGGCATGAGGTGAGCTATGTGACCTTCCACAGGGAGGGCGGCTCTAATGAGAGGAAAGAGACGGCCAGGATTAGGTAAACCTGCAGTCAGCCGGGTGCGGCTCGCATGGACTCTCCCAAACATTCTTAAGATGCCGGATTTCTAATTATTCAAAGCCCATGGCCCGGCAATTGGGATCTCAGAACCTCTGGGTCAGCCTCCCATATTGCCCTGATCCAAGAATGCTTTCAAAAGCTTATGGGAACAGCCAGTGCAGAATGTGGCCTGGTTCCAACGTTTTAGGACGAGCACCCAGGGTAAGACACAGCAAAGCCTGTCCTCCAGAATGTCTGACACCAAATCACAGCGACTTCTCTTCCCCCGTTACCCCGAGCTCCAACCCAATGCCTCCAGCCTGCTCCGGCCCCTCTCCTGTTTCCAGTGGCTTCCCAGAAAGACCCCTACCCCTAAGTAAGTTCTAAATCAATGGCTCACAACTGGGGTTGATTTGTGCGCCTCGGGGGAACATTTCACAATGTCTAGAGACAATGTGGGCTGTCACCATTAGAAGGGGGTGCTACTGGCTGTTTTAGGGGGCAGGATGCTGCTAACAACCCTACAATGCACAGGACTGCCCCCAGGACAAAAAGCATCTGGTCTATTATGTCAAGAGTGCCAAGGTTGAGAAATCATGTTCTGGATTAAAAACACACACACACACACAAACAAAACTAAACAACAACAAAAAAAAAAACAAGGCTCCCTTCTGAAAGGTGAGGTGGAAACTAACAGGGCCACACACGTGGAAGAATTCCGACCCCAAGAGAAGAAAACCCAAGGGCATTGGGACCTTAGTCTCTGCCTTTCTGCTCCTTTAAACACCAGGGACTGTTGCTAGGAAAAGTGACCGAGTCACATACCATTTGACCAAATGCCCTGCAGGACACAGGGATTTCCCAGCTGTCCAGGTGTGTTGCAAGAGGTTAGTTAGCCCAAGGTTCCTGCTCACCCGGCCTAAGGGGCTGCAGATTGAGGCTTGCCCTGCTTGAGGGAAGGACAGTGATGATCTGGGACACGCTTCCACTCTCCTGCCTTCTTCCTTCCTTATCTGTCTGTCCCCTTCCCTCTGCTTTTCCAAACCGAGTCCCACTCTAGGGAGTCATACAGCTTCAGAATTCCCCCCGAGCTGACAGAACGAATGGCTTCTGTGCACAGTAGTTAAAGGCACAGGATTTTGGAACGAGCAGATGGAGTGATTTAGGGAATTCTTGGCCAAAGACCAAGGGAGACCCTTTCTCCTTGCAGGTGCTAACTAATTAATTGGTTCTTTATGAAAAGCTGGGAGGGAATTATTCAGACAAGCAACAGTGGAGGCATTTATTAGCAGCCTATTTTCTAGACTCAAAATACTATTCTATAATAATCAGGTAAAACCAATCGCACTGGTTTCCTGGCTCTCTGTGGTAAAGAACTTTTTTTTTCTCCTGCAAGTTCAAGTGGCAGGGAGCTGTTTGCAGCATCTTGGCAAGAGCAGACACAGAGGCCGATCCCTAGTCCACCTCCTGGAAAGACCTGTCTCCTACCTCCCAGGTCAGGGGACAGGCGGATCTGCTTGATAACCTGATGATTAATAGCCGTGGAATGTATGGTAGTTTCTACTTTTCTTTGCTGGTGCAGAAACAGGAAGTGGACTGCTGCTCAGAACAGAGGAAGAAGATAGCTTTGCAACACAGCTCACACTTCTGGCCCCTAAACACACACACACACACACACACACACACACACACACACATACACACACACACACGCATGCACACCACACACATTCTGCTGTTCTGCCCACTTTAACCACAACAAGCTTAGAAATATATAAGCACATTATTAAGTAGAAAAGGACAGAGAATCATTTTCTCTGCGTAGGTTTTTCATAGGTTTTTGTTGCTGTGTTTTTTTTTTTAATTAAAAAAAATAAATTTCAGACTTGGAAATAAATTGCAGAAATAGACAAAGCATCCCATATACCAGTGGTCGGCAAACTCATTAGTTAACAGAGTCAAATATCAACAGTACAACGATTGAAATTTCTTTTGAGAGCCAAATTTTTAAACTTAAACTTCTTCTGATGCCACTTCTTCAAAATAGACTCGCCCAGGCCATGGTATTTTGTGGAAGAGCCACACTCAAGAGGCCAAAGAGCCGCTGGTGGCTCTCGATCCGCAGTTTGCCAACCACTGCCATATACCATTCACCAAGAGTCCCCATTTGTTAATATCTTACTATACATTTGTTCTATCTTTGTGCTTTCTGTATATTCATATGAATATTACTTTTTACACTATTTGAGGATAAGCTGCCTCTTTGCTCCTAAATGCTTCAGTGTGTGTTTCCTAGCGAACAGGACACATTAGTGACACTTAGCTAGGCTGAGCACTTGACAAATGGCTTAAAAGTTTGGGCCTGCAAAGTAGGATTTTCCAAGCGGTGTGATTTTGGACACCTTCTTAAGTCTCGGTTTCTGCATCTGTAAACTGGGAATGATGCTGGTCTCTCTGGCATAAGGTTACCGTGAGGATCAAATGAACTAAGGGAACAATGAGACAATGCATGGACACGTGTAGCACACGTATGACACGATACTCGGTAACAAGGGTGATTCAGTATTAGCTACCATTACGTCCTTTTCTCTTCCCTTCTCATTTACTTAAATTTAAGCAAACCTGCCGCACTGTGTAATTATTTGGGATCTTTAGTCACCAGCAGTTTTTCCAAACTCTGTCCTTTCCTGTGAAACTCCCTCCACGGTTGTCATTGGCGGAGCTGGCACGGATGCACGATTTCTCTCCTTTCTCTCTCTGCCCACTGCCAGGCTCCCTGCTTCCCCCATACAGGTGGGTCTTCTATTCCATTGAACAAGAACAGGTTTAGGAGGAGGTATGCTATGGAATAGAAACAAACAAAAGCTCACTGCGTGTAATGATTACACTGCCTGGAAATCCACCATGAACTCGGTGTACCTGAGATCACCAACCACAGCAGTGCTGGGGGGAATTGCCACTGAAGAGAGGGAGATACCTCGATTCTGGGCGTTTGGACCAACCAGCTGTACTTTCTTTTCCTCGGCCCCCCTAGCTGGGTAGTGGGCCCATAAGAAAGAAAGAAAAACAAAAAAAAAAACAACTTATGTTAAAAATATACTGAGTATGTTCCTGGCACTTTCACAGACGTTGAGATGTTTCCATGTTCCAGCGTTTCTTGTTTGAGAATTTTAGCTTTCGCATTCCAACAACGATCACAAGTAGTTGCTAATCACTCACAATTACCCACGGGCAGCTTCCCCGGGAGGCGGGAAGAAATGCCCGGAAGCAGAAAGCGATGGTTTGGCTCCATCTATTGCTGGGTTTTCTCTTCAGGGATCTGCGGGGTGTGCAGCTGCCGGGAACAGGGTGGCTTTCGCTGAGCCACAGCCTTGGGCTCATGTTCACGAGGCCGGCCCTGCCAGCAGCTGTCCCAGTGAGAGTCAGAGGCAGCCTCAGTGTGTCCCCTGTGGAGCCTTCTGTCTGTCTCCAGAAGCACCCATTCAGCCTCCCACATGCCTTCAAACCTGCCACACTAGGTGCTTGTAGGATAAGGCCCAAGCTCCCCAGGAGGGTGTCTTTGGTCCTTTAAATGTGAACCTTCTGTTACAGCCCTCAAACACGTCCCTCTCCCCCAGGGACATGGACTCACGAACACACTCATGATGCCTTCACCCAGGAGTTGCCTCTGCCTCAAATGTCTTCCCCAGCTGGTAACACCTGCCAACCCCTCCATGTCTATTTCACCACGCCACCTTTCCTGGCCTTTGGAGCGGGGGTTGATGCTTCCTGTCCACAGCTCCCTACGTATCACCACAGTGGGCTGGATCACATTTTCTTCAGAAAATCTCAGCACTCTCAGTTAGGACTGCTTTCTTCTCTGCGTCGCCAGTGCCTGGGCCCTCCTTACCAACCACACATTCCGTGATACTCAGTGCACTCTGATGGGTACAGCCTTTTACATGTGTGTGTCAGAGTATAGGCAGCTTAAAAAGTAGACTCCCCAGGCTGAAGATGAATTTCTCACATACAAATGTTGTAGTAACTGGTTGGGGGGAAAGTTCTACCTTTGTATATGTTAGTTTTGTGAATTTAAATTCCTAATGTCACCTCTCACAGGTTTTAAAAGATAAAATAAAGCCAAAGGTTTCAATGAACACTTCATCTTTACACATGGCGCACCAGAAGATTTTTTGCTGGCTTTACCCAGTGGCCAGATAACTTTCTATTGAACGAGTACAAAAAACGTTTCACAAAGCATGTTTTAAAAAGATATTACCTTGTAAGAACATGTCATAAATAACTTCAAAATGCAACGGGTATTTAATTTTAAGGCACGCCTTTAACATTTATGTAAAACACTGCGTAATATGAAAACACCAGAATGCTCACGATCTACCCGCCATGTGTTAATATTCAACCCATCGTTTTTCCTCTTGGTCGCTAGGACACTGGTTTACTTCAACATGATGCTGATGATAATGAAAAAGAGCGCGTTAAATGGACCGGCCTTCGTACTGTGCGGGCCATCTGCACCTGATTCTGAAATCGCTCAGGAGGACATTCAGATAGAAAGAAAATACTTCTGTACATACTTTTAGAAAGGTCCGCTTCTATCTCAGCAGTTTAAATAGTAAACACCAAGTTCCCCACCAACACAGTATTTCCACATTGGCGAACACAAATACGCATCACACATGTTTGCTAACATGTAACAGGTCCAGAATTCCTAGAGGGTACAACATATGGAGAACATGTGTGTGGAGAACATGTGGGGGGGGGTGTTTAATTCAATCGTTTGGATTGACATGTCAAACTGCTTTTAAAATATCAGGGTCGCCGAAACCGGTTTGCCTTGGTGGATAGAGCGTTGGCTTGTGGACTGAAAGGTCCCAGGTTCAATTCCGGTCAGCGGCATGTACCTTGCTTGCGGGCACATCTCCACTGTGGGGTGTGCAGGAGGCGGTTGATCGATGTCTCTCTCTCTCATCGATGTTTCTGACTTCCTATCTCTCTCCCTTCCTCTCTGTAAAAAATCAATAAAATATTTAAAAAATAAAAAATAAATAAAATATCAGGGTCACCCATGAATCGAGCAAACTATCAAGTTCAGAGTAACCAAAGCCTCATCTTTGATGCGCAGAAGTTTCTCCTCCCTCAGGGAGGGCTATTGAAATGACACGGCTCTGGGCGAGGGGCCGGCCTGTATTTCTCTTCTCCAACTCAGTTTCTGCCCATCCTGAGTCCACAGGTGGGGATGCTCGAGGCAGCTTTCCCCAGTGGGGGGTGGTGACGTCATGGGCCCCGAGTCACCTCTGACCCCACATGCTGGCGTTCCCAGGGACCTTTCCCCCTGGAGTCTGGAATTCATTTGGACACAGGTCAGAGAGAGCCATGTGAACAATGAGGAGGGAGGGAGTGGGTGCGGGCAGAGTGTCTGTGTCCCCGAATCGGTCTCCCTGCGCCTCCTGAGATCAATGGCTGCTCTGTGGGGTGGAGAGAGAAGGAGAGGGCTGGCCCCTAGCTCCCCTGCAGGCTCTCCAGGCTTGAAAAGAGAGCAGAGTCAGGCCCCACACATTCTTTCTGCCCCATTCTCTCTTTCATGTCTGTGAGGATCATGTGCTGAGCCAAACAGCAGCCTCGATTTCCTCCTGGGATGACTGTGGGAGCACCAGCTCCAAACCCGGGCATCCTGGGCCTCCGGGGACTGTCCCTCCACCTGTGACCCAGAGGTCAGCCCTCTGCCCACCCAGCTGCTGCCCTACCCGCCCAGCTCAGTCCTTAGCAGAGCATCTTAAAAAGGCAGGCCTCTCCGTGGGATATTGTATAGGAGGCAACATTTCTGGGAAATAACTCCTTGTCTAATCCTCTTTCTTCCCACGTGTGTAAAATGAAGTTTTTTCAGCAGCACTGACCCCTCCTGCTGGTCCCTGAATGGAACTCTCAGCGTCCTTGGCATGCCCCGTCCCAGGCCTCCGTGCCCCCCTCATGCCCTCAGCTGGTTACTACTTAGTACCCTGTGTGCATATTATAACTGAAACCCAATCTGTATCCAACACACATTTTAACAAGAGCCCTCAGCGAGTCTCCCCAAAGACTCACTCTAAGTGTGAGTCCCAGCAGCCCTTCTGGCACTGGCTCCTCCTGGAGAGGAGTGGGGAGGAGGGGGACAGAGCGATGGCCGCAGCGAAGGAGGACAGAGTTAGCTCTGGGTCTGGAAGCCAGTCAGCTCTGGAAGATTTATCCTGGCCTGATTTGGAATTCTGAAACCAGAGCAAGGTCATCTGATCCTCCCTGAGAAAGGAAATCCCCCAAAGAGGGTGGGGGAAGGAATTTCTGAGGATGGAACAGGGAAGGGAGGGGTCGGGAGGGGGCAGTAGAACCCCGCACAACCCTCCTCTCCCTGGGAAGAGTGCTGAGTCCTTCCTGCCCCCTGAGCCTGTGGCCAGGCCATCTGCTGCTGGTCTCTGCAGTGTGGATGTCCCAGCTGCTGGCCTCTGCAGGCATGGATGTCCCAGCTGCTGGCCTCTGCAGGTGTGGATGTCCCAGCTGCTGGCCTCTGCAGGCGTGGGTGCCCAGGCAGGGAAGAGGGCAGGGCCAAGGAATGCAAGCCTACTAAGGACATTGAAACCACCTCTCTGTTGTTACTACTGTATTCCTTCTTAATCATCGCATCAGCTCTGTTGGGATGGTATCATTAAGCACAGTTCACAGATGAGAAGCCGAGGACTTGCTTCTAAGTGGCAGAACCCCATCCACCTCGGACAGGGTGTACGCTCACCCTCACAGAAGCCTACCAGGACTGTGTAATAGAAACTTCTGGAACTAGAAGTCCAGTCCATTAGCTCTGGTCCTAA
>PVJN01038329.1:0-20418 GCA_004026805.1 Lasiurus borealis
GGGCGGGGCCGGACGAGGCGGGAGGGCGGGGCGTGGACGGGGGCGGGGCCTGGTGATGTAGGGAGGGCGGGGCCCGGAGAGACGGGGCGGAGCCTGACTAGGCGGGGGGGCGGGTCCGGGTGAGATGGGGCGGGGCCGGGCGAGGCGGGGCGGGGCCGGGCGAGGCGGGGCGGGGCCGCTCTCTGGCAGCTGCCGGCTGCACCCACTCCAGCCTGGGCTCCGTGCGCCGCGGCGGCGCTTCCTCCCGCAGGTAAGGAAGCGGGTGCGGAGGGAGCCGCGGGCGCCGGGCGGGCGGGCGGAAGCGAGACCCTGCGGCGTCGTGCAAGCGGCGGCCCCGGCGGCCCCTCCAGGGGCGCAGACCGGGCTCCGCGCGCTCCCGGGCGGTGCGCACGCCTGGATCCCCGGGTTCGCACCCCGCGCAGCCCGCCCCGCGCCTCCCAGACCTCACGCCGCTGGAGACCGGGCGCCCCTGTGTTTTCGGGGTGGAGGGCGGGGGGTCTGGGTCCTCAGGTTGCAGGGAGGGAGCGGCCATCCCGCAAAGACACCGTGCACCGTGAGGGCATCTCTATCTCAGCGGTTCTCAACCTGTGGGTCGCGACCCCTTTGGGGGTGGAACGACCCTTTCACAGGGGTCGCCTGAGACCAGCGGAAAACACCCATTTCCCATGGTCTGAGGCACCCACACACCGCTCCTCGGTGTCGCAGAGTGTAGCCATGTCGTTTACTGTTGTCCTAGGAAGACTGTTGCCCATGCTGCACCACGATTCAAGACAACATTTCATTTATTTGTAATTAGAAATAAATATTTCACAATATATAATTACATACTGTTTTTGTGATTCATCCCTGTGCTTTCATGATGTTCCATGTGTAACAACGAAAACACATCCTGCCTATCAGATATTTACATGACAGTTCATAACAGTAGCAAAACTTCATTTATTTGTAATGAAATATTTCACAATCTGTAATTACATATTGTTTTTGTGATGAATCCCTATGCTTTAATGATGTTCCATTTGTAACAACGAAAACACATCCTGCCTATCAGATATGTACATGACAGTTCATCACAGTAGCAGAATGACAGTGATGAAGTAGCCACGGAAATCATTTGATGGTTGGGGGTCACCACCCCATGAGGAGCCGTCTTAAAGGGCCTCGGCCTTAGGAAGGTGGAGAACCGCTGGTCTACCTTGTATTTCAGGACATGGCCACCTGTCCTGCCCCCCCACTCTAAGAACACCCAGACTTTGGCGTGCGGATATTAAAGGGAGCAGAGTGTGAGCTGACTTCTGTGCTTCTCTATCAATGGAGCGCAGTGGGTTGGAATGGCAGGTAGTGTTGGCTTGGGCCATGCATCCAACGTAAGGCACGCTGGTGTTGGGAAATCCCCCCTATCTATTCACTTAGGGGAGTCCTGAACGAGGGTGCATTCCCCAATCTTGCGCGGCCTGAGGCTTTCAGAACCACCGGGCCCAGAATCTCCCTTTTCTGCCCCGCTCTGCAGCCCGAGTGACCGTCCTGGTTGACTATTTTATGTAAATATCCACAATCATGTATATTATTATTATAATATATCATAAATATTATATACTTAATTTTTTATGTAAATGTGGAGGCTTTGTTTCTCTGCAGAGTGAACTCTTTGGGGGGATGTCTGCAGCTCTCTGCGAACATCCCCTGGGTAATTATTCTTGCTGTTAAACCTCCAAGGAAGCGTCTGCCCACAGGGAGAGAGATGTCCCTGTGACGGTCCCAGACCGCAGCCTGGCCTGGGAGGGGGTAGGTAGAGGGGCGGGCCCTGATGCTGGGGCTGGTGCCCTCAGCCGCTGGCAAAGTTCCCCCCACTCCTTGGAGGTTCTGCCCCTGGGCCTCAGGGCAAGAAAGGGGCAGAGCTGTGTGTCTTCCCTGCGTGAGCCCAGCCGTCTGAGCGTCTTGCGGGCTCTGCCCTCTGAAGGTACATGTGGTCATTGGGGGGCTGTGAATTCCACCACATTCTGGGGAGCACGCTGCGGTGGGTTGCTTGGGGAGTGAACTCTCGAAGCTACGTTGCTGTCCTTGCGTGACTGGTTCCCCTGGGAGATTTTCTCCGCTGGAATGAACCAATGCGGATTTCCAAAGGGTGCACACAGGAGGGAAAAATAATGTATCTTAAGTGTGTGCTCTGTAGACTTAACTCTGCATAAAACAGGTAGCTGAGTATTACTGTTTACATAGATCTCCTGTTCCCCGGTGTGGGTACCAATAGAAATACTTAAAGAATGGCACCTCTGAAAAAGAAATAGGTATTTATTTAAAAGGTTTAAAATTATTCCTTCTTTTTGTTTTTAATAATTAAATTCTTTGTGACCCAAAATTCTTTGTCACCCATTGGCCACAGAATACCTCCATCGATTAGAAAGCCGCACACTTAACTGAGCTTAGGGAAGAATGCTTTTGAGCTCCTCTGCTCCAAATAGAACGGCTACTGTGAGGAGGAGGTTTTGGTGGTTATTTCCTCTGGACTTCATTTTGTGGCCCTATATATTTTATTGATTTTTTTTTTACAAAGAGGAAGGGAGAGGGATAGAGAGTTAGAAGCATCAAACAGCTGCCTCCTGCACACCCCCTATTGGGGATGCGCCCGCCCCCAAGGTACATGCTCTTGACCGGAATCGAACGTGGGACCTTTCAGTCTGCAGGCCGACGCTCTATCCACTGAGCTATCCCAACTTAGGCCAGGGGCAGCTCTTAAATGACTTAGAGGAGCGTAGGAACCGTTTTGTTTTTTGTTTGTTTCACCTTCAAAGATACCAGACGTCAAACATGAATGATTAGGTTGTCACTATTGATAAAACGTGCACCACCAACTCTCCAAAGTGCCTAGTGGTATTTGCTTCCACTCTGCAAAGAAGGCTACCACGAAATCCAAACAGTTTGGAAGGATTTTTATTCCTCGGTCCCAGTGTTTATTTGAAATCCGATGTATTCGGGGAAGGTAACAGTTGACCAGATTACTGAATAACCCGTTTACCCAGCCGTTCATGATAAGGACGTCATATATACAGTGGTACCTCGAGATACAAGTTTAATTCGTTCCGTAACCTTGAGGCGTGGGAAACTATGAGACACTCGAGTCGCGGTAAATTGGTGGGTCGTGTGCAGCCAGCCGATCCGTGCGATGACTCCTATCTCAAATGTTGCTCGTATTTCTAAGCAAAAATCACTCACTTGACGGCTCGTATCTCAAAAATCTCGTATGTTAGGGCACTTGTATCTCGAGGTGCCACTGTACAAGCATTTTGCCACTCTCTGCAATTACCAAACTGTCTCATTCTACACTTTGTTTATCTAGTCCATGGCGCAGACTGAAATATTAACGTGGAGGTAGGTAGCTTCCAGTGTGTCTTCGCGACAGGGATTTGAGAGTATTTTAATCCACAGAAATCCTGAAATCCTATTAGGAGATGGGGAGGGGTTTCTTATTCACCCCGACTCTTACTTTTCTTTTGTGTCAGAAACATGCATTAAACTAAGAATTGGTTGGCTCCTTCAACCTCTGAGGCCAGGCCATGGTCCATGGAAACCACGTGGGCATGGTTCTCTCCCTATTTTTTTATTTAATATATTTTATTGATTTTTCACAGAGAGGAAGGGAGAGGGATAGAAAGTCAGAAACATCGATGAGAGAGACATCGATCAGCCCGCCTCCTGCACGCCCCACACTGGAGATGTGCCCGCAAGCAAGGTACCTGCCCCCGACTGGAATCGAACCCAGGACCTTTCAGTCTGCAGGCCGACGCTCTATCCACTGAGCCAAACCGGTCTCGGTGGTTCTCTCCCTATTGATGAGACTGTGTGCCTTGCTGAGAGCAAGAAATTAGACAGGGAGGCCTGCCGAAAAGGAGGAATCCCATACAGGGTTACTCCGCAGACAAACCAAGCCCAAGGAAAGCAGTTCTCTTCCTTGAGGTTATTGAAAGAAAGTTCAAGAAGGACTTGTAATGCTCTAAAATGACCTGGTGGGCACAATTTCCACTAGGAGGTGTGCAGGAGGCAGCTGATTCATGTTTCTCTCTCATCGATGTTTCTAACTCTCTATTCCTCTCCCTTCCTCTCTGTAAAAAAAAATCAATAAATATAACTCTGGTTTTAAAACACGGTGGGAAAATGCGATAAAATGACCAGCGTTGGCCACACCTGTCTATATATTGAAGGTAAAAATCCCATCATGAGTGATTGGGGATATTTCAACCATTTTCATGGTAAACCATAGGCTGTCCCATTAGGAGATTGTTGAGATTGTTTTCGCTTGATTTCAAAGACTATACAGATTTCAAAGACTATAAATGGAGAGAAATTCAAACATTTGAAACAGGCTTGACTTTCTAGAAAAGACAACCTGAAACGGTTGTCATAGGGATGTCAAATTAGCAGCTACTTGAGTGACACTTTTTTTAAACAATAAGGATAAAAGTCTTAACTTGTCATTACTTTACATGCACTTACAAAGTAAAATTTAGTAGCCTATTTATCTCCCAAAACTCTGGAATTATATTACATTCTAATTTTAAAAATCCATACACTAGCAGAGACCGGTTTGGCTCAGTGGATAGAGCGTCGGCCTGCCGACTGAAAGGTCCCAGGTTCGATTCTGGTCAGGGGCATGTACCTTGGTTGCGGGCGTATCCCTAGTAAGGGGGCGTGCAGAAGGTGGCTGACCGATGTCTCTCTCTCATTGATGTTTCTGACTTTCTATCCTTCTCCCTTCCTCTCTGTAAAAAATCAATAAAACATATATTTTTTTAAAAAATCCAAACACTAGTATAATGGAAACAGATCTACCTACTAAAAGAGTAACATGCTAATTGACTGTACCTTTGCAACGCCCACCAGCCAATCAGGAGTGAGCATGCAAATAAACCCAACAAAGATGGTGGGGCACTTGTGTCATCACCATAGCAATTATGCAGGTGTTCCAGGCCCCTGGGCAGCGTGGGAAGACAGAAAAGTGTCTCTGGCCAGAGCTACGGTGGTGGTGCCAGCAGCTAAGGGAAGGCCCATTCCTGCATGAATCTTCATGTATTGGGCTTCTGGTAGTAATATAAATCTTACACAACAAAATTATACAAGAGGTAATTTGTCAGTGTTATTTGCCATTATTGGGATAGTTTGATCATTGTAATGTTTAAGAAAATCATCAAAAGATGTAAGAAATACTTTTCCATGCTGCAGTGAAGGTGGTGCATCATTGACTATGTGGTTCATAGATCTGAATGCTCAGCCATGGAGAACTCACCAGAGAGGCCATTAAATAATTTTTCTTATGCCGAGGTTTGTTGGTTTTCTCCCAGATTGTCAGCATTTTGAGTTGTGAGCATGTACCAGCATCCATGTAGGTTCACTTGCAATTACGTATAATAAATTCCATTTCATACCAAACACACAAAAGACTTCCTTTCCAATTGGACAGTGGAAACTAAGTCTCATTACAAGGAGCACTCGTGTTTGATATGTTGTAGGAAAACCTTCATTCCCAATAAAAAACAGCACCACCTCGAGGGGTGAAAATTGAAGTTTTTTTTCCTCCATTTCTTTTGTTTGTGATCCCTTCCCTTGTCCTGGCATTTTCACTATGCCGGGGGAACTTCTGTGTTGGATTCAGCCTTATGATACCAGACTTACAAAACCGAAGAAGCCTCTGTTGAGCTTGGCATGGGTGGAGTCTCAGAGCTTAAGGGACCGCCTTGCCTTCCAGTCGGCCCCGCCCTCCACGGCCCCCAAGTCTCAGGTGACTTGGTAATCGCTGGAATGGTCCTTGTGCACAAGAGCCCGCAATGCTTCTAACCACTGCCTTTCCAGCTCCCCTGCGCACTCCTCTGGGTCTCTGTGAGCCCCTCTCTTTCCTTCTAGCTGTAGAACTTCCACTCAGCCAGCTTTCCTGTGGTTCTGGATGATGTCCATTCTGTCTTTTAGTTGTAGTTTTGAAATTGTTGTGCGAGGCAGCAGTGTAGGTGTTTACCTATGCCGCCATCTTGGATTCTCTCATCTTGAAGGTTTTTTTGGTTAATAAGAAATAGGTAAGATTTAATTTAGTTTGGTCGTTTAAAATAAAACATTATGAATGAGTTGTAATGAAGAGTTATGCCACATTTTATTTATTTAATCCAGGATATTTTTCCATTGATTTTTAGAGGAAGTGGAAAGGAGGAAGGGAGGGAGGGAGGAGAGGAGAGAGAGAGGAAGAGAGAGAGAGAGAAACATCTATGTGAGAGAGACACATTGATTGATTGCTTCTTGCACATGCCCTGACCAGGGTAAGGATGGAACCTGTAACCCAGGAAGGTGCCCTTGACCAGGAATTGAACCTGAGACCCTTGGCAGGCCCATGCTCTAACCACTGAGATAAACCAGCCGGGGCCCCCATTTTATTTTTAAGGTAAAAATGGTAGCAGGTTTGAAGGAGTCGCTTCAGAATTTAAGCTGGAAGGATCCTCGGAGAGAAAATAATCTAACGCCGTTATTTTGTGGATGGCGTCAGAATATTTTGTGGATGAGGTCACTAAACCCATAAATATCGTGTTGCTTAAAATTCGTCCGTGCGAAAGCTGGTCTAGACCTTCAGCCTTTGACACTCGGCATTGTGCTGCTCCCTGAAGATATTAAAAATGAACCAACAACATCACTTTCTCTTTCACTGTATTTCTGCAAGTGACTGATTCAAAAGTTGGAGTAATGAAGGTTAGCTCACTTTTGTGATGTTAGGATGATCGTGGTGCCTAATGAACAACGTGCATGTGTTTGGTTTTCATCATAGAAGAGTTTCCTTAAACCTTTAGTGAAAAAAGTGTTTCCCTACAAGTTTTGCTATTGGTTGATTTGCTCATGAATACAATTTAAGTTTTGCTGGCAAGACTTTTGTGATTCTCTGGTACCCAGTTACCTCACAATTTTTTTTATCCTAATGCATCCCAATGGCACAGAAGTGTACATAGCTCAAATGTCCAGAATTGACTGTTAAGAATACAGTGGTACCTCGAGATACAAGTTTAATTTGTTCCATAACCTTGAGGCGTGGGAAACTAGGAGACACTCTAGTTGAGGTAAACTGATGGGTCGTGTGCAGCTGGCCGATCTGCACAATTACTCATATCTCAACTGTTGCTCATATTTCAAACAAAAATCTCTCTCTTGACGGCTCGTATCTCAAAAATCTCGTATGTTAGGGCACTCGTATCTCGAGGTACCACTGTATAAGCAACTAGAGACCTGAAGCAGGAAGATTCATGTAAGAATAGACCTTCCTTCCCCCCGGCTGCCAGCACCACCTTTGCTCCGGCCCAGAGCTGCCTTCTGCCTCTTGCTTTGTCGCATCAATTTGCATATTCCCTTCTTATTGGCTGTGGGTGCTTCCATCTTTGTCACGGAGTTACGGTCAATTTACATATCCTGTCTTTATTAGCTCGGAAGCTTTCTGGAAGTTACATCATCTAAAGTGTAGGTTATGGTTACCGTTAGGTGACATTTTTTGAAGTTGGATACTTTTATTTTTAGATTTCCTGCCACTTTGGTATTATTCAACGTGCACCCTCCACCCGCAGCATGGGTATCTCCAGAGAGCATGCTAGAAATGCACATTTCTAAGTTACCACACCCCTAAGGAATCAGAATCTCTCGGGGAGGGCCAGGGATCTGGGGTTTCACTCTGCCTCAGCTGGTTCTTCTGAAGGTGGAGTTTGAGGGGTGCTGACAGAGCTTCGTGATCTGATCAGCCGTTGGATCTGATCCGCTTGCGAGCTGATGATGTCCGTGTCCGAGGCCTCTCTGGAAACTCGGGAGTACCGCGAGCTACTAACCAAATGAATTCATTCCCGGAAACATAGCAGATCTATTTCATAAGCATCTATATTTCACTAATAGCTATCATCGTTAATTATGTCAGTTCATCTTTAGGGGGAATTTTGTGGTGGCTAAGGTCATATGTTTTGACAGGTCGTCTATCCAAGTAGCCTAGGAACCGATCCGATCTAAGCATTGGCCCTGCCTTCCCTGATACAGCCTTTTACTCCCCAAAGTTGAGGATTTATTCCAGGCCGCCCATCACTGTATGGGTGCGTAGGTTAAAGAGATGGTTGGAGATAGTGACTTTATGTGGGCTGCTTCTTTTCGTTTTCAAGCTTTCAAGTTTTACATTTTTCTTCGATTTCCTTTGCTGTTTTTTTTTTTCCAACTGACTTGCCAACATAATTTTTAACATCCTTTGCCCAGAATATGAAAACGCCAGTTTTAGTGACTGCCGAATGGAAATCCGGGTTCTCACAGACAAATAAGCATGAAGGTCCAGCCTTTAACAATCTCACCGATACAATCCAACTTACGAAGCAGAGAATGAGGAGGGGCCGGGATGCTGAGCTTGACAGGTTCCTGGCGTAATTCAGGTCTTCCTTCCTGAGGGCCAGTCCCCTGGACAGAGACGAGGCTAGGTCTTTGTGCCATGCTCTGTTACAGAAACAACCCTGTATCTCTTATGGCACGTATTTCCATATTTGTCTTATAATGTCTCTCTGAATGGAATATTTACTCCTAGGTTCTTAGTTGATGGGTGAACATATGTGATTTTACCCCTTTCTGGTTTCCATGTATTTCCATATTTGCCTTATAATGACTCTCTGAATGGAATATTTACTCCTAAGTTCTTAGTTGAGAGAACATATGTGATTTTACCCCTTTCTGGTTTCCATGTATTTACATATTTGCCTTATAATGTCTCTCTGAATGGAATATTTACTCCTAACTTCTTAGTTGATGAGTGAACATATGTGATTTTACCCCTTTCTGTTTTTTGGTTTTTTTTGGCTGACTTTGCGAATGTTCACCCTGAAGGTATATGAGTGACCCTGTTGTTCAAGAAGAGTGGATTCGCCGAAACCAGTTTGGCTCAGTGGATAGAGCGTCGGCCTGGGGACTGAAGGGTCCCGGGTTCGATTCCGGTCAAGGGCATGTACATTGGTTGCGGGCACATCCCCAGTGGAGGGTGTGCAGGAGGCCACTGATCGATGTCTCTCTCTCATTGATGTTTCTGGCTTTCTATCCCTTTCTCTTCTTCTCTGTGAAAAACCAATAAAATATATTTTTTAAAAAAAGAAAGAAAAAGAAGAGTGGATTCGTTCTTCTCTCCAATGAAAATGCCTCTCCACGTTACAACTACAGAGATCCTGTAACCCTTCACGCACCCGGAGAAATCCAGTTCTATAACTCAGTTCCATATAATTTTCAGACTGGTGGTTACCAGGCAGGGAGGTATAGCAGTGACTGTGTAGCTGAACCGATGGAACGAACACATTAGCTTTGCCACATCGTTAAGTCAGTTTCGTGGTCCCACACATAATGCCCGCGTTTTGGGGATCAAATTGGAATTCACATAGGCATCAGTGGTTACTTTCTGGTTCCAACTCGAGCCACTGCAATGACCTTCTCCTGTTGTGTTTGCTCCCTAATCCCAGGTTTTAACGTAGCTTAATCCTGGGCTGACCGTGACCTATTTTATAATCCAAGCCCTAAAGCCATTGTACTTGACATATGTCGGGAACGCTTAGATAAAGCATCCTGCCAAATGCATCCATCGGAGGAAGGTTTAAGAATGATGGCAATTGAAGGGATGAGTCTCGGCCAGTAGACAATAGCAGGGGCGGGTTTTCTGCTCATTTCCTTTCCGATTTCTGATGGAGTAAGTAGCTTTCTGATCCAAGGTCCCTGACAGCCCAACTTGGAGATGCACTGACTTAAAGCCTCGTCATCTCTGGTTGCGATGGTTTCCATAGCTCGGTGAGAAAGTGGTCACTGAGAATCGTGGACACCATGTTAGTGAGCCAGGGACTAATGAAAACCAAACTCGCCTCGTTTTCTGCAGTTTCCAGAGTTTTCTAACAAGCACCTATTGGTTACATAATTCCAAAAATACCTCGGCGTAGCCGTGAGCATAGGGCCCATTCATATTTTAAACACTGGTTTTCCACCGGATGTGTTTAGGGTTTTGATTTTTTAAAAATTGTTATTAATGCAGGCAGTAAATTTCTACTAAGAAAATTTGCAATGTTCTGAGGAGTATAACGGTCCAGCAGGTCTACCTTGGAGCTCTGTATGGCGATGTCTCTGAGCTTGTACATGTTTATGGGTTTTTCTTACATTCCTCAGCCCCGCCAGAGAGCTCCCGTCTGGTTCTTTGCTTTTGCTTCTCCCTCTGGCCAGATCGCTTTGTGTTTGGATTCCCCATCTTCAAATCTTTGCTCAGAATCAACAATTTAAAAATTACATTATTCAGATGGTTTTCCGTTTCCTTTCCACCACCTCTCTCCCTCCTCCCTTCCTCTCTCCTTTCCTTCCTTTTTTCCTTCCCCGAGGTGCTGCGAGGGTTTGATGAGGTCAGCTAGGACAAGATCACGCAAAACCTGTTCCACAGTGGGTGAGGCCTCTGAGCTTTAGGGGGGCTGCTTTCAAGTTCAGATATCCCCCCGGGATTCCAAGCAATCTCCTCTTTAGCGTGGCTAGTGGATAAATTCTTCTGCCAGTGAGTAGAACTAGCATGAACTCAAGGTGGTGTGGTTTTGGTTCTGTCGAACACCTTAGCACTCCGTTCAGTCCTGTGCGGTCTGTCAACCGCTCCAGGTGCTAAGGTTAGCAGTCAGCCGAGCTGGCAGCAAATAAATAGATCGATAGGATTGACCTGTCCTCGTGCAGTTGTTAACCTAGAAACTTCCTTCCCACCTGCCTGTCCAACTTCTCAGGTTGACAGTGAGACTCATTTTCTGCCTCCTGTTATTTTGTGTGTTTTCGTGCCAGCTTGGTAACTTCTAGTAGAAACTCGCCCGGTTCTTGCACAAGTTAAAACTAAGATTTTTAGCCGAAACCGGTTTGGCTCAGTGGATAGAGCGTCGGCCTGCAGGCTGAAGGGTCCCAGGTTCGATTCCGGTCGAGGGCATGTACCGTGGTTGCGGGCACATCCCCAGTAGGGGGCGTGCAGGAGGCGGCTGATGGATGTCTCTCTCTCATCGATGTTTCTAGCTTTCTATCCCTCTCCCTTCCTCTCTTTTCGAAGATCAATAAGATATATTTAAAAAAAAACACACAAAAACTAAGATTTTTAGAATGAAAACTATAAACCAAGTAAACTATCTGAGACGTTGTTTTCTCGGCACTGTGCAACCACATTATTTTTTTTTTAATGTCTTTTTATTGATTTCAGGGATGAAGAGAAAAGGAGAAAGAGATCAGAACATCAAAAATGAAGGAGAATCTTTTATTGCCTGACTCCTGAATGCCTCCAACTGGGGATTGAGCCTGAAACCCAGGCATGTGCCCTGACTGGAAATTGAACCATGACCTCCTGGTTCATAGGTTGACACTCAACCACTGAGCCACACTGTTTTTGATATGGCTTCTATACCAAATTTTCTGTTTCCATAGGAGCACATATAATTCTCAACTCAGATATGTTTCTTTCATATGTACCAGTTGCTCACTGATTATTTTTATTCATTCTTAAGCAATCTGTAAGAAACACATTTTACTTCCAAACCAGTCATTCAATATTTTTCACGTTAATCATGTTAATATCCACCTGATATTTATTCTCTTTTTGTAACATTTTTAGTTTCTTTTCAGTCATCCATCCCACACAAATATCATAGTATTGTTTTTTTCATTTCAGTGTATGTCCTCTTCATGGTGGTATGGAATTTTTCACTGGGACATGCGGTGGTTCCCTGGGTTCTTTGTCAGTCAGACTTGAAGAATGAATTCACTTGAAGATGGTGGGGATTTATTGAGGAACAAGTACAGACTCCCACGTGGGGAGGGGGGAAGAGTCCCCTACATTATTGTTTTATTTATTTCTTCTCGGTTGCGTATAGGCGTCCGCTTTCTGCTTTAGCGTGATTTTACAGATACTGTGCCTTGTACATTGTGAACGCTGCTGTGCCTGCAATGTGTGTGGACGCCTCACTTCTTGTCCCGACAGCCTTTCTGGAGGCAGAGGTGTGAGCCGCGTGGTTGAAGCTCGTTGTTGTTACTTTAGGTGCTGCCGTGCGATGCCGGGTTTCCACTTGCCTGGATTAAGGTAGAAACAGCCTATGGCTTGGATGACTTACATTTCCAGTTGGTTTGAGCAAGATGATTGGTATGAAGGACTGCAAAGAGTAAGCGACATTTCTGTTGTAGTTATAAGTTGATGCTTTTTTTTTTCCCTGTTTTATTTCTCATGCAATTGTGTTGTCTTACTGCGTCATTTACATGGTGGACAGTTTTGCATCGCAAAATTTTGAGTGCAAGTAAGATGCTTATTTGATAGGTTAAAAAGCAGAGGTAAGAAGACGATATGTGCAAATAGTCCTAATTATACATTGAGGAAAAGGCATTTTTTCTCTCCTGGCTTAAGGTGCATTCATAGTGTTTTCAGATTGTCTTTAGGCTTAAATAGAAAGTGGGGCAAAAAATAGGTTTACAGTTGTTCCTATGGAAAGTAAAACCATCGTAAATAATAATATGAACACTCTGTGTTTCGTATACTAACAACTGTAAAACCTACTCTGGCCCACCCTGTATAAACTAGAATTCTTTCTAATGAGGTTAATGCATAAAAATAGCAATGATTTCAATGGAGTGATTTTTCATAAAGAAATGCATTCAATAACAGATGCATATCATAATACTATCTACACTAATAAAAGAGAAAGATGCTAATGGGCCATACTTTTGCTGTGCCCACAGCCAATCAGGAGTGCTATGCAAATTAACCCAAAAAAGATGGCGGATAAATTTGCATATGCAGGTGGCACAGGCAGCGCCCTCTGCCGCTGGCTGGATCCAAGTTGCAATGGCAGACCCTGGGGACCCACCACCCCAATTGGTCGCTATATATATAGACTAGAGGCCCAAGCCTGCAGGGATTGGGCCAAAACCGGCCCAGTGCACGGATTTGTGCACTGGTGGGGTCTCTCGGCCTGGCCTGCAGGGGTCAGGCCGAAACTGGCAGTCTGCCATCCCCCAAGGGGTCCTGGATTGCGGGAGGGTTCAGGCCAGGCTGAGGGGATCTGTGCACCAGGCCTCTAGTAGTATTATAAAAGGAAATGTAAAAAAATTCTGAGGAAGAGGGCTATGCTACATTTGATAAATTTTTAGGCAATTAGTTATGTTTCAAAAGGATTTGCATTGTTACTATGGCAACTATTCAGATGTATTATTGCAGTAGTACAAAGCTGCTGTTTAAAAATGCACCGTATCAAAATGGATTTGTTTAGAATGACGTATGATTCCTTTTGGACTTTTTACCCTTTTAATGGATGAATTGTAAATTATTCAAATGAAGGCAATGAGTGGATTTCTTTTCATTAAAGAGTGGAAAATCTTCCTGTAGTTTCTCCAGCTTCCCCTTTGCTGTGGGAGGGTGTGTGGCTGTAGTTTCCCTGTTGCTATGAGAGGGTGTGAGGCTGTAGTTTCCCCGTTGCTATGGGAGGGTGTGTGGCTGTAGTTTCCCCGTTGCTATGGGAGGGTGTGAGGCTGTAGTTTCCCCATTGCTATGGGAGAGTGTGTGGCTGTAGTTTCCCTGTTGCTATGGGAGGGTGTGAGGCTGTAGTTTCCCTTTTGCTATGAGAGGGTGTGAGGCTGTAGTTTCCCCGTTGCTATGGGAGGGTGTGTGGCTGTAGTTTCCCCATTGCTGCTGGAGGATGTGTGACTGTAGTTCCCAGTTTCCCTGTTGCTGTTGGAGGACAGGTGCTACTGAGATGTGCAGCACTGACTGTTCCTCCATCTCACTTCAGTTTCCCATTCTTCTCACCCTCATGGGAGATATTTTCTCACTATGTCAGTTCATTTTATAATATACTTTTATCATTGATAGTACTGCAGATATCTTCCATTTCTTCCCTTTTATTCCCTTCTCCCAGCGCCTGCCTCACACCCCTGGTCTTCACTACTCTACTGCCCGTGTTGATGGGCTATGCACATGAGGATATACGTTCTTTGGTTTATTTCTCCTCGTTTTGCTTAATTATTTCTTTCATCGTAAGTCCTCAGCCATTTAAAAGCCTCTTGCCTACTTTTTAGAATTATTTTTCTTCAGCTGTGAATCAAACTGGTAAAGTGCTGGAGCCGGTTCATACCTAACTCTGGGGAGAAAACCTCTCATCCTGGGAATGCTGAGCGCTCTGCAGGTCTGAGACTGAGAATTCCCATCCTACCCGCAGATGATAACATGTTTCCGTTTATGAGTTTAACAACAGCATTCCAATGCCCCTGGATACACACATACACACACACAGACACACACACACATGCACATGCACACACACACAGACACACACGCTCTGCAATGCCAGCATCCTTTGTATTATGTCCATGCGTTTTAAATGTAGTGAGTGCATTTTTGATGTCAGAACGGGAGGCTTTGTGTCCAGTGCCATCCTTCTTTCCTCTTCGGCAGGGAACCCGGATGGTCACCTAATTGGGGGAAAAGGGTGTCTGAGACCAAGAAATAAATTTTTTTTACACCAATCATGTTTTTTGGCATGGCTCAGTGGATAGAGCGTTGGTCTGGGGACTGAAAAGTCAAGGGGTCAATTCTGGTCAAGGACATCCCCAGTTGGCATTGTGCAGGAGGCAGCTGATCGATGTTTCTAACCCTCTATCTCTCTCCCTTCCTCTCTGTAAAAAGTCAATAAAATATATATTTTTTAAAAGTGTTGAAGTTCTATGACAGACGCCACTTTCCTCCCGATATTGGCTCCTAGTTTTACATTTGAATGTGATGCCTTGAATGAATTGCCCCCTTTTAAATAATTTGCACATTTTACAAAATAATGTATTTTTATTTTACCTAAAAATCTATATTTTTCTGCCCAGCCAGTGTAGCTCAATAGTTGAGCACCAACTTATGAACCTGGAGGTCACTGTTCGATTCCCGGTCAGGGCACAGGTCCGGGTGGTGGGCTCCATCCCCAGGGTGGGATGTGCAGGGGGCAGCCGATCTGTGATTCTCTCTCATCACGGATGTTTCTCTCTCTCTCCCTCTCCCTTCCTCTCTGACAGCAATAAAAATGTATAAAAAATATCTATATTTCTGCTTGGGAAGCTCCATTCCTCTGGCACCAGGCAGCTCTCCCGAGGGGCATCGGAGGGAGGATGCACACCCTCTGCTCCACGCGAGGCCCCCACTCCCCTATGCCTCCCAGCCCTCGGCCCCGTGTCCCTGTCACTTAGCGTTTTTACACTCTCCCGCTCCCCTGATTTAAAGAGCCGGCCTTGACGTGCGTAGATATTTGCAGATTCAAACTCCTGTCCTCTGAGAGTGCACACAGAGATTGATGGCAATAACAGAGCCTTTTTGGCAGGGCCTGGAGTAAGCATGGAGGGAGACAGGGATATACAGGGAAGAGGAGGGTTATTTTGAGACGACAGTAACCGACCTTCTCCCCCTTTCTTCCCCGAGGCCGGCATGTCCCGGGTGCGGCAGGTGGGGCTGCTGGCCGCCGGGTGTCAGCCCTGGAACAAGGACGTGTGCGCTGCCAGCGGGGACAGGTTCGCCTACTGCGCCACCCTGGCCATCTACGTCTACCAGGTAAGCACTCCCGCCTCCCTCTCCCCGACTCCCCCTTTTTCAGGGGTGATGATCACCTATATATATAAAAGCCTAAGCGACCTTGACACCTGGGTGAATGGACAACCGGCTGGTTAATACAATGTTCACTGGCCACCAGGGGGCAGATGCTCAATGCAGGAGCTGACCCTGGTATTCGGTACATTCCCACAACCAACCTGTCACGACTGGCCAACCTCCCTTGGTCCCTACACCTGGCTGGCTGGCCGGCCCTGATCGCTCTGATCACAGGCCAGGCCGAGGGACCCCATCGTGCATGAATTCATGCCCCGGGCCTCTAGTTTAAGGAATAAGCATCTTCCTCATTGTACGCTATCATGCACTCTGTTATCTGGCAGATACTCACTAAATGTTTCCTGAATGATTTTTTTTTTAAATCGTGAAACACCAACTCATTTCAGTTAAAAGTGAAGGGAAAGGTTGCTTCATTCTGAAGTAAAATTCCTGTAATTGCTAATAATGTCGTTTATTGACATTTTGGAAGGAATGAGGTTAATCTAGACACCGATGAGTTTCCCCCAATGGAGAGATGTAAGGTTTGTAGGGTGCGTTTCTTGAACGTGGGGCAAGATCAGCATGCCACGGGATGCCCATGTCCATCAGCTTGGTTGGTTGGAGCTTCGTCTGAAACGCCCAGGTGAAGGGTTCAGTTCCCCGGTCAGGGCACATACATGAACCAACCAGTGAAGGCATGACTAAGGGGAACCACAGGTCAGTGAAACATGCAGCTCCCATAGAACTCACCGTCTTCCACTTCCCAGCCCCCACATGGAAGACGGCAGCCAGCTCAATGTATACAGATATCAGATCATCCTATTGTACACCTGAAGCGCATACAGTGGTACCTCAAGATACGAGTGCCCTAACATAGGAGATTTTTGAGATACGAGCTGTGGAGTGAGCAATTTTTGCTTTGAAATACGAGCAACATTTGAGATAGGAGTGATTGCGCGGATCGGCCGGCTGCACACGACCCACCAGTTTACCTCAACTCGAGCATCTCATAGTTTCCCACACCTCAAGGTTACGGAACAAATTAAACTCGTATCTCGAGGTACCACTGTATAACGTTTAGTGTGCATTATATGTCCCTTTTAGAGGTTATAGAAAGTCATGGGCCTGTTTCTGGGAAGGGGCATGAGGTTATTTTGATGGCTTGGTCAGAAGACAGGTCTCTGAAGAGGTATTTTTGAATGGGACGTGGACAGGGGAAGGGACACCTGTGGAAAAATAGGGGAGGAGGGCATCATGGCCCAGGGGACCGCAGGCAGAGGCCCTCCAGCAGAAATGGTTTGGCTGCAGTGGAGAGACCAGGTCAGATGGACCAGGGAGAAAAGGAAGCCAGATGATACTGGCCAATAAATAGCAGAGGTTCCCGAGGAAGAGTGTTCAAGGTCATGTGAGCCGTCAGGATTTTCCCGTGACAGCATGGTTAAACCAAGATCGGGAGAATAAGTAACTAACGTAATAATGACCAGTAAAACCCCAATAGCCATGTGAAAAGTTCATTGCATGTTAAAGGAAGAGATAATAAAATGACATCACATCATCCCCAATATGTCAACAATGATACAAAGATCTATGAGCTCACCAATGGATGGCACCTTTACGAAGGAAATGGGATAATTAGGCAATTCCCTTTTGTCCATTTGCATATAAGAACACAGGATAATGCCCCATCCCAAAGCAATGATCTAAGATAGTTTCATTGCTTCGAAGACTCTGGACATCTTACTAATGTATTAATGAGAGCTGGTTCATTTAACATAACTGTTTTTATTCAAATATAAGTGAAATATTGCAGTAAAAATATTTCGAGAGGGAGAGTGCTTTCCTCATAAATAGATATAGCTATAAAAATGTGATAAAAATTCTATTATGCGTATTTAAATGTACATCATGTATTTTTACTTGTTTTTAAAATGGATACATTTCATTTCAATTCTCTCAGATTTTTCTTTCAAAATAGTTCCTGTCAACTGATTGAATATACCCGAAAGTAGACCAAGGCTTGAAAATGTGTTCCTATTTTGTTCTGAGAGGTAGCTGGTGAAAATGTGATTAATGGGAAGTGTGCGATCTGAAAAGAAGCACTGAAATTTCTTACGCATGTGTTTTCCTTTTAGTTGGATCACCGCTATAATGAATTCAAACTCCACTCGATTATGTCTGAGCACAAGAAAACGATCACAGCCCTCTCTTGGTGTCCACACAACCCCGACCTCTTTGCGAGCGGCAGTTCCGATAACTCGGTGATCATTTGGAATGTCGCCGAGCAAAAAGTCATTGCTAAACTCAACAACACGAAAGGTACCTTTTGGGTTTTGAAGTAGCCCAGCTCTCTCTCTCCTGGTCACCTGCACGAGAACTACAGCTCATTACTGTGTGTGTGTGTGTGTGTGTGTGTGTGTATGTGTATGTGTGTGTATGTGTATGCTCGCCAAACGGAAACAGAACCCAGGAACCAGTTACACTCAGTCCCCCAGACCCTCAGCAACAGCGAATACCAAATCACCTCGTTAGTATTTAAATAAGACACGAACATTTCCAAAACACGGGGCGTGGAGAAAGTAGTTTCCTAAAATAACAGAATAGTTAATGAATAACAATACAAGAGTAAACTCTGTGTTGCATACTCACAGTGGTAACCCTACTTTTGCCCCACCCTGTAAATATAAAAATAATTAGATAAGATTTTCTTTATTTAAAAAAATATATTTTATTGGTTTTTTACAGAACGGAAGGGAGAGGGATAGAGAGTTAGAAACATCCCTGAAAGAGAGACATCGATCAGCTGCCTCCTGCACGCCCCCTACTGGGGATGTGCCTGCAACCAAGATACATGCATGCCCTTGACTGGAATCGAACCCGGGACTCTTCGGTCTGCAGGCCGACGCTCTGTCCACTGAGCCACACTGGTTTCGGCTAGATAAGATTTTCTTACTGGGACAATTGGCCTTGCCTGTGTATTGCTCTGTGCCAATCCGAAACCCACAGGGACAAGATGCATGCATCTTCCGTGCCCTCCTGACCGGGTTTCTCTCCTCCAGGTCAACAGGAAAGCCCTGGTTCACACCAAGGGGGTCTCAGTGAAGGGTCAGCATCGCTAGCTGCTCCTCCCAGAATCAGACCTGCAATCTGAGTGAGGTTAGGGCACCCTGCGTCCGCGTTAAATATCACAAAAGCGCAGCTCTCTCTGAGCACCACCTATAGCTCAGTCAGGGAGTATGAATTTGGAAGCTACTGCTGGGTACATCTTCCACGTTCAGCTTCTTCCCTGAAACATTCTGCTAACAGCTGCGAGGGAGACACGGAGAAGTGGCAATGGCACTGACTTTATTCTGTTGAAGGATTTTTTGTGATGTTCTTTCCAGTGTGTAGCCACGATGCTGAGAATCCATGGGCCATGAGAGTGCAGTCTTGCTTCCAAAATAATATAGTACAGTGGTACCTCGAGATACGAGTGCCCTAACGTACGAGATTTTTGAGATACAAGCCATCGAGCGAGCGATTTTTGCTTTGAAATATGAGCAACAGTTGAGATAGGAGTCATCGCACCGATCGGCTGGCTGCACACGACCCACCCGTTTACCGCGATTCGAGCATCTCATCGTTTCCCACGCCTCAAGGTTACCTAAAAATATTAGCTGGGCCCCAACTGCTTTGGCTCAGTGGATAGAGCATCAGCCTGTGGACTGAAAGGTCTCAGGTTCGATTCCGGTCGAGGACATGTACCTTGGTTGCGGGCACATCCCTAGTAGGGGACGTGCAGGAGGCAGCTGATCGATGTCTCTCTCTCATTGATGTTTCTAACTCTCTATCCCTCTCCCTTCCTCTCTGTAAAAAGTCAATAAAAAATGTTAAAAAATTATAATAAGAATAAAAACCCAGTTCCGCAGTGAGGAGCTCAGACGTGTATAAACAGTGCACACGCTCTTCCACGTGGTGGATCTTACAGAGCAGACGCAGCCCTGGGCCCGAGCTCTGCGGTGACCCCTTTCCCCCTCCGTTGCAGGGCCGCCCGCCGCGCTGAGCTGGTGCTGCCACGCGGGCGAGGCCGTGGCCTTCGCGCCCCGCCGGGGCCCGCTGCTCGTGTGGACCGTCTCGGGGCCGGACAGCGGCGTGACGGTGCACCGCGACGCGCACGGCTTCCTGTCCGACCTCTGCACCTTCCGCTGGCACCCCCACAGGCAGGGCCAGGTCGCGCTCGGCCACGTGGACGGGAGCCTGTCCGTCTTCCAGCCAGGTGAGGGGGCTCGTGCCTGCGTGTTCTTTGCCCGGGGGGCCTGTCACGGCTTAGTGACCGGCAGGAAGCCGCAGTAACATGTATGATTCTAAAATGACAGGAAGCCAGAGTAACAGAAGTTTGATTCTAAAATGACAGGAAGCTGCAGTAACATGTATGATTCTAAAATGACAGGAAGCCGCAGTAACATGTATGACTCTAAAATGACAGAAAGCCGCAGTAACATGTATGATCCTAAAATGACAGGAAGCCGCAGTAACATGTATGATCCTAAAATGACAGGAAGCCGCAGTAACATGTATGATCCTAAAATGACAGAAAGCCGCAGTAACAGGTTTGATTCTAAAATGACAGGAAGCCGCAGTAACATGTATGATTCTAAAATGACAGGAAGCCAGAGTAACAGAAGTTTGATTCTAAAATGACAGGAAGCCGCAGTAACATGTATGATTCTAAAATGACAGGAAGCCGCAGTAACAGGTTTGATCCTAAAATGACAGGAAGCCGCAGTAACATGTATGATTCTAAAATGACAGGAAGC
>PVJN01038330.1:0-20418 GCA_004026805.1 Lasiurus borealis
TAATGGATTGTATGTGGGATTGACAGAAAGAGAAATTAGGGAAGACTCCAAGACTTTTCGCCAGAGTCAATTGGAAGAGTGGGGTTGATTTTAACTGAAGGGTGGAAGACTGGAGGTTGGATCTACATGGAGCCAGGGCACGTGGAACAGCTGTCACAGCTGGTGTTTCACTGGTAGCCTGGCGCCATTGTGGTGACTGTTGACAGATGCACCGGAAAGATGATCTCAAGTGGTCAGCGTGTCCCTTTGCCTGGACACACTAGAGGAAATCTGAAGAATGCACACTTCCTTTCTTGTCATTTCAGACCCCACTCGCCTTTCATTGTTTTAATAATTATTCACCACAAATTATGGAGTGGTTTTCTGTTATATTTGGTCAACCTTGGCAGTGATGTTTTGGTACCGCCGTGGTAATTTTGACCAGGGAGATGTCCTCTGTTTTAAGATAAGTTCTATTTGAACTCTCAGAAGTGATCAGGGTATATGTGAATTAATTCCAAAATTTTTGTAGAGTACCTACAACCATCATCTCTCACCACCTTTAACGTTGTCTGTCACTCAAGTCAGGCAATGACTTTTATGTCTCTACTCTGCCACTTCCCAAAACTATGATTGGACGGCAAAGGTCTAATCGCAATGATGTTCATCAGTCAAGGAATGGCTAGGCATGGGGGCAGCCTAACAGGGAGAAAAGGAGATAGATGTGTGCCTGCACATTACCACTTACTTTGGATATTTTATGTGTCCTTAGCCTGGTCTTGAAAATTGAGATACAATTCTTCTTTCACTTTAATTCTGCCTGCCAAAATCGGTTTTCTTCAAAAGCTAATATATACAAGCCTACATTCTATTTTTGCTCAAAGAGACAGATGGTTGAAACTGACTCCAGCTAAGAAAAATTGTTTTTAAGTCTTGAATTAAAATATACACACGAGTATCAGAAGGCTTTAAGCCTTTTGGGACTGGTGGAGAATCTGTTCAGAATACTGCCTCATTCCACCGAGTTAGGCATTCGTACAACAGAATGCAGTGTGTTGGACCGGGCGACTGACTTTGCAGCCAAGCTTTTCAGATGGGCATTTGCTTTCTAAAAGGAACACAAAGGTTGTGCTGATGGGACAAATAGGAAATACCCAAATCCAGGGGTCAATCAGCATTTGTGCGAACATGGTCTACAGGAACTATGCCATGGTTCTGCATCCCTGGCAGTATTGATTTTCTGCACTTTTATGGGCACACCGGGTAGCTGAAAAAGCGGGCAAATCTTTGTAACCCTGTGTGTTTGTGCCTTGAAGCATTCAGGGATTTATCTTATTTTCACTTTCTTTCTCTGGTAGATTTAAACAAGTAGAGCTGAGCTTGCATTGGCCATCCTGTGGTAGAGCTTCCCACCAGTGCTCTGCAAACAATTACATATGTACCTGGTCACTAATCTCTTGGTCCTCAGGGTAGTTAGAGCCTGGGTCAGACTCCTGAGCAAATGTCATCATGATCTATGGGTATCTGTCATGCAGAGTGTTGGCTGAGAAAGGACAAAGTCAGAGAAAAAATTTATTATTTAAAATTTACCAATTTTAGAATTGATATAGGCCAATATATTTTTAACTCTCTAAGCTGCAATTAGCAATAATTAATAATTTTTTACCTAACATTGAATGTGTGTGTGTGACCTAAACAAGTTTTATGAAACAGTAGTTGCCCTTTCCATGTGCATTCTAAAAATTCTACTGTTTGTTATTTTTTTTTAAATGTTGCCTATGATTACTAACTTGATTTAGTGACTCACCAGTGGTTTGCAATCCATTTTTAAAATGTATTTTTATTGATTTCAGAGAGGAAGGGAGGGGGAGAGAGAAGTAGAAACATTAACGATAAGAGAGAATCATTGATTGGCTGCCCCCTGCACGCCCCACAGTGGGGATTTAGCTAGCAATCTGGACCATGAATTGAACTACGACCTTCTGGATCATAGGTTGATGATCAAACACTGAGTCAACCGGGTTGGGCATGCAACCATTTTTAAATGGCTGCTGTGGTATGTGTTACACATTAGGAATAAATAATCTGCCCTTGTACTTGCTCAGATCCTTTCTTATTTCCCTACATAGACGTTCAGAAACCTTTAAAGTGCAAGGTAGCAGACCTTTGGCTGTAGGTGACCAACTCATCTAGGTTTGCCTGGGGCTTTCCTTGTGTTAGCATGGACAGTCCTATATCCAGCGAACCCCTCACTTCCAAGCAAACCAGGATGGTTAGTCACTCACCCTTTGGGATCTGATCTCTGGCTATCTCTCCATCCTCATCTTCTTCCATCATAATTTCTACTCATGTCTAATTACCTGTCCCTTAGACTGGCCCTTCTCTGTTCTACCTCCCTGCCTTTGTCCATGCTTCCCTGTGCCTGGGATGTCCCCTCACCTTCTGCTTTCCGCATATCTGGTCCTCCTCTGTGATGGTTTGATAAGTCACTCACTCTATGAGCCTTCTCAGTGCCTTCTTGTGAGCACAGACTACTTGGACTTATGGAATCTTTAGTAGGTCTGTGTTTTTCTCAGCTGTCTTATTATTTATCATGTGCTGAACGAATTTAAAAAGGAAAACTGCTGATATACAATGAGTGACTACAGCAAAGAAAGAATACAAGATAAATGAAATAAACCAATATTCAAGTGTTCAGGGTGTCCCTTTCCCTGAACACACTAGAGTGGGACAAGAGAAGATTAGAAACATAAGATGACAGGCAAATGCAGGAGTTAAGAGCATGTGTTCTGGAGTCTTGGATTGAATCGTGGCTTTTCACATGTCAAAGATTTTTGCTTTGGGTGGGAGGGTAGAGTATTACCTTAGCAGGTCCCTTCTCTACATGGGTTTCTCCACTCATCATAACTTCAAGGGGGATCAATGGTCCTTAAAAATTAGGTAGGCTTCATTACAACCTCATAAGTATTTTGTAGTTCATTTTAGAGTGTTTTGAACAAAGTAGCTTTATGATGTGGAAACATTTTTAGAAGATTAAAATGAATTGATTCTGAACATTTATATTGCTGCTTTATACTGAGAAGATCTATTTTCACTTTATTATTTAAGCATTAAAATTTTCCCTTCCCTTATGTTTATTAATGTGTCTTAATTTTATCTCTTTTAGTATGATAGCTAAATTTGTTCTGTCTGAGTCTCAAGACCATCCGGGCAGTTTGAATTTGCCTGCATTTGCTACCAGGATAGAATGCCCACTCCAGGGAGGCCCACTAGCTAGGACTGTCTTGATTTAACTCTGCTGCACAGAAAAGTTGGCCCTCTTTTGGGGATAGCAGACTCAGAGTCAAAGCTTAACATCAACTCCACCTGTTCAATTGTCATTTTAGCAACTCAGAGAAAAGAGCTTTAAGCACAATAGATGGCATTGATATTTTTACATCACTTAAAGAGAAAGCCCAACCAGCAGATTTATCCTCTAGGTATCTGGGGTGATAGATTGTAGATTGCTGAATTTGATGATTGAGATATTAGAGGATGTCAATGATAAATTGAATAGATTTTGCTAAATAATCCTTTTAGAGTGGAAAAACAGATTTAAAATGTAAAGCAGGCAGGAAAGCACTACTATCAATAGGTATATAATGGTAGTGATTAATTAATTAGAATTAATTATGTGTTTGTTGTACATTAGTACTGATGGATAAAAGAATTCAGCATCTCCCCCCCCCTCTCCCCCCACTGGAATAAAGATTTCTTGCATAGTAAGGAAGAACTTTTCTGATTTTGGTCATCTAAAAGCTTAGTGCACTGATCCAATGTAATGATTATTAGAACCGTTCTGATAATGAAATTGCGGGAGATTTTATGTTTCTGCCTCATGCTCAATTAGCAGTTTAGGAGACATTTATTGAGCACTCACTGCTAGGAGCCGGAAATATAGAGAGAAATCAGACATGATCCTGCTTCTAGAGAAGCTTTCAGGGTAACAGGAGGAGAGAATCACACAAAGAAAATATAAACATGCATACATGGAATATGTCATACATGTTGCAGCAAACTAATGGAGAGAGTACTCCAGAGGGGTACTTGGCCCAGGCCTGATGTCCTACAAGACCTTTCTGGAGGGGAAGTGATTGAGCTGAGACAGAAACATGAGTGGGAGTCATCAGGGAATGAATGGTGAGGAGAACATTTCTGGAGTTTGCAGAAATACAAAGGAAGGTAACAGTTTGGTACTGTTGTATCGTAAATTAGCAAGCTAGATACCAGACACCTTAACAAGCCAATTAATTAGGAGTTATTTATTGCGCAGGGTTCAGAGCAGAATACCTCTGTCAAATTCTGAACCAACCCATAGAGGAAGTGCTCTTTATTTATACTTTTTGATCTCTTTGTCTGCACATTTCACAAAGATTTCTGTGTAGGTTATTGTTACTGATAGTTTGTAAACCTGAATACATAATGAACCAACCGTTGGCCTAAGAATATCAGAATTACTATCAGTATTAGTCTGTTATGTTAGATGGCTAGCTTGCAAGGTCAAACAATTAAGTTTATCTTTTTCTATTATTAAAACTAAAAAAAAGTCATTTTACAGAATAGGAGACCGTCTAAAAGTGACATTTTACAGTGACAGAGTTTACAAAACAAGGGACTATCTAACAATAGCAGAGAATTTCAAACAGCAGTTTTTATTCAAGATGAAGGTTACTGTGCTTCAGTACGTACCAGTAAAATGTGAACTAGGGAGAGGAGGGATAGGGGAATAGAGAGATGGACAATGAGAGCATCTCATATACCATGATGGGGAGTTGGGACCCATTTTTCAACTCAGAGGGAGTCATTGATGTGTTTTAATCAGGGCAACGGGCTCATCAGATTTTAATGACAGAAAGATCACCCTCCATGATACGGAGGATCACCTAGGAGCAAAGTTAGCATGGAGACAGGAAGATCAGTTAGAAGAGCATTGCATTGTATCCCCCTACCACCTTCCTTCTGGTAGCCAGCCTTCTGTTGTCTGTGCCTGTGAGTTTGTTTGTTCATTTGTTGCTTTTTGTTTTATATCCCACCTCAGTGAAATATCATAAGGTTCTTATCTCTTTCCATCTGACTTATTTCACTTAATATGATATGCTTAAGACCCACCCACATTGTCACAAATGGCAATATTTCCTCTTTTTTATGGCTGAATAGTATTCCATTTTATATCTGTAACATGTCTTCTTTATCCAACAGATGGTCAAAGGACACTTAAGTTGTTTCCATACTTGGCTATTGTGAATAATGATGCAATGAACATAGGGATGCATATATCTTTACAAACATGTGTTTTTAAATTTTGGGGGTAGATACCCAGAGGAGGTATTACTGGGTCATATGGTACACAATGACATATACAGATGTTGAAACTTATTTAAAATTATGCTAATCCAAAAAATTTAATAAAAAAAGTAAAAACAAGGCCGAGAATGGTCTGGCTCAGTGGATAGAGCGTTGGCCTGCGGACTGAAAGGTCCCAGGTTCGATTCTGGTCAGGGGCATGTACCTTGGTGGAGGCACATCTCCAGTTAGGGTGTGTGCAGGAGGCAGCTCATCGATGTCGCTCTCTCATTAATGTTTCTAACTTTCTATCCCTCTCCCTTCCTCTCTGTAAAAATCAATAAAAATATATTTAAAAAATAAAAATAAAAACAAAGTTAATCCTAACAAATTGAAGTAGTCAGATGAGCATGGTGAAGACAGGCACGGGGCAGTGTGAATAGGTATGAATAGGCGAGGACAGAGTTAGGAATATTAGGTATTAAAGTTGAGGGTGCTGGGAAAATTGACAATTCAGATGTTGTGAGTTCGAGGATTTCAGGGCTGATCAAGGAAAGAACAGACCCATGAGGAGGCGGCATGGCACATCATACTTTATTGGACGGTACCTGGATGGCATTGGATGAGAGGGAATATCCCTCATAGCAGGAAATCTTCCACAGACAATGGCACGGGGCCACCACTCACAAAGATAAGAGGGGATCAGAAAGAGAGGCTTTGTGTCTAGGGGATGCCATTCAGCAGAAAGGTAGGGAGTCTCTGGGTCAAAGAACTCCCCAGGTCAGCAGTAGCAGTTAAAGGTTTCTTATAGCCACAGGGATTGTCCCATCTATATGTTTAGCAGATACTGGGTGCAGTTTTTCAGGGTGTGAAATGCAGGTGAGCTCTACATGGCTAGAAATATGCTTATTTGAGGTAGATTTAAAGCAATTGGATGTGTAAGATCTTTGGTGCCAGTAGGAACGCAAAGCTAATGAATGGTCCTAGCTGGATATGAAGAAGTAAACAGCATATACAATACACAGAGTTCATCATTAACCCATTCTTATAGTAGCAAGTGTTTACTGAATGCCTACTATGTGCTCAATATGAGGCACCACTATGCATGTTGCAAAGGCAGCTGATGTCATGGTCTATGGAAAAGTTGCCCGTTGTAAAGTGCTCCTTGGGTGTCCATTTATCTAGAGAAGCTCCTTTCTCTTTGCTCTGAAGTGCTTTCAAACCTCTAGAAGCACAGATACATAGTCTCATATTATGCAAAGTGTAGTGGTGGGAGCCTTCTTCATTTGGCTTCTTTACTTGATACCTAGTCGAGGCAGGTGACACATCATTCCCATCTATTTTGACCCAAGATGAGGTGTTTGTACAGGATTCTTTGTGCAAGGCCTCATTCTTTCTTCACTCTAGTTTTCTTAACCTGCCCTTTCTTCTGATTCAATTTCCCGGTTCCTTCCCTGTCCTAGTTCTTAGGGACCCAATGCCAAAATACTGCCCCGTTGTTCAAACAGTCCCATCTTTAGTTTTATATACTCTCTCAAGGATGCTACTTGAAATGTTCATTTCCTAAGGACTCTTTATATCAGCTGAGTGTTTCCTGAAGGAAGATACTCGAAGGCATGAATGACTGATTCTCTTAATTGAGGAACAATTCCTTTGCCAAAGAGAACTATGTTGAGCCTCTAATGAAATGGTTGAATGCACAGTAGGGGTCAGAAATAACTAAAAAAAAAAAAATTCAGAACTTTGTAGCAAAGATGACAGTGACTTTTGAGCCCTTGAAGTTTGAAGAGCTCTCATCTCTACTCTGTTAACTAGATGAGAGAGCTGATGCCCTATAGATTGATTTTTCTCTCTAGCATAATGGGCCTCTGTGCTGAGTGCTTGAGAGTCTCTCCCGTTTAATGTGCCACAATTGCTGCTGCTTGCGTTATAGCTTACACAGTCTAATTTGGGTAGTTCAGAATTGTGAAGTAGTGAAAGTAGGACTAGAGAAAATATGCAGACACAGCCATCTTAAATATAGCTCAACAAGCCAACAAGAGAGATACTACAGACTTAATCTGGAACTATTACCTGATTTCCCATTCAGGAACTAACTCAATATGAATAACATTGAAAGGAGCCTAGAAAGATTAACATAGATGTTTCACTGCATGTATGTACTGAGATTTCCCCCCTCTCCAAAATAATAGTTGACATTAATAGATCCTTCATATGTGGATGAAATTCTTACAGCGTTTGGGTCTATACAGTAGTATTGGCTTTGGTGCTGGGGCTGGGAATTTCAGAGGCAAAGTTTTGTTCTCCTTGCCAGCTCTCTCATGCAATTTATGATTGCTGCCACCAGGTGGTGATAGAGAGTGTTCACAAGACTAGACATAGGAAGTAGACTGATGGGATCTACCATAAAAGCTTTCAAAGAACAGCTTTCTTTTGACTAAAATGAATAAAATTGTGAACAAGTAAACAATGAAAATGAAGCATTATTTAGTAGAAGTATTCATGAAGAAGACCTGGTGTTTCCCCTTTGAATTCATCCATTTAATAGTTGTGAACTTAGATAAGGGAAAAATATTGGTATTGGGTGATATCACTTTTGAAGGTCTTGTCCTGAAACAAACAGGTATAATAGTAATTTTAAAATAAAAAAACTAAAAGTAAAAAAGAATAAAAACTTTTCATACAAAAGAGAAGTTAATATTTTATTAACAACCGTCTTGTTCCCTTAGGGAGGCTAAGGGCCACTAATTTCTGTGTGTTGGGGGACAGGGGAAGGAGATTGGGGAGAAAGAGAATGGGTAGGGAGAGAAGGCTCTTAGTTTTTCTTTATTGCCTACTACCTGGCTTAGGCAAGCGAGGAATGAGAAATCTTTCATACAGTTTTATGGAACGTTTTTTTGTTTTGTTTTGTTTTTTTGAGACTTCACTCTTTCTCTAACTTAAGTTTTCCTTATGCCATATCCAGAAGTCTTAGCTCTAACTGGTATTTGTAAATCATTATAGTTACCTGACACTAACCTGAATATTCTCTGCTTGTTGATATTGCTAACGGTGTTTTTTCTTTTCTTCAAAAGAAAGAGACCTGACCACCTCTCTTTAGGTTATTCATATAATACTTAGCACAATTTTGTCAGTATACATCTCTATAGGTTTTAGCCTCCACTCCGTAGTGGGATAAGGCAAAGTTTGGTTTGAGGATCCCTTGGGGATCAGGATGTGTTTGGGGAGCTGTAAGGTCAAAACTATTTTCATAATAATGTAAAATGTTATTTGTCTTTTTCTCTATATTGACATTTGCAATGATGGTGTGAAAGCAGTGATGGGTAAAACTGCTGGTACCTTAGCATGAATTGAGACAGTGGCATCAAACTTCATGTCACACACATACAGTTAACAAAAAAT
Organism: Lasiurus borealis; assembly: GCA_004026805.1. Classification (NCBI taxonomy): domain Eukaryota; kingdom Metazoa; phylum Chordata; class Mammalia; order Chiroptera; family Vespertilionidae; genus Lasiurus; species Lasiurus borealis. The sequence continues at coordinate 8,704 of PVJN01038330.1, forward strand.
TAAGAATGCCCTTCATGAAGCTGGAAATAATATTAATTATATTAAATATCTACTCTTGAACATGGGTCTTTACAAATGGGGACAAAGGTACTTCTGCTGCCTACCTAGTCAGTGGTTATCTGGAGGAGGCATTTGTGCATTGGTTTGAGTTGTAAGCTGAATTAGCTGCATTTTTCCCCTCGCACAATTGTTTTTACTTGAAAAAAAAATTCACAAACTATCGTTATTTAGGCTTGCACATTTGGCAGAAATTACCTCAAAAAACCAATGACATGAGCTCATCCCTTCAGGAATACAATTGACAATATTGCTTGCTAATGTAGAATTTGAGGTTCAAATACAATTTAGAATTTGGGGAAACTTTTATCTGCCACATGAGCTTGACAGCTTTATCAGACCTATAGACTTCTCTGAAGTGTTTGGTAGTGATATTACCAAATTTGGTTTTTGGATACTGAACAATAAAATGTATCAGCATTTGAAAAGTCTGCATAATTTTTTAAACAATAAAGGCACGATGATTTAAAATCATCCATGGATAAAATATTCATTCAATGTTTAAGATAGGGCAATAGATTTTAATATAACTACAAAAGTTCATTGATTGACATGGTTTAATGTTCACATTGTAACTGAATTTTAAGAAACTGCTTATTTGTGGACTTTTGGTGTAATATCAAAGAATACCACAATTGCTTCAAGAAACTATTCAATTCCCTAGCTGGTTTGGCTCAGTGGATTGAGTGTTGGCCTGCAGACTGAAGGGCCCCAGGTTTAATTCCGGTCAAGGGTACGTAGCCAGGTTATAGGCTCGATCCCCAGTGTGAGGCAGGCAAGAGGCAACCAATCAATGATTCTCCCTCATCAATGATGTTTCTATTTCTCTCTCTCTCTCCCTCTCCCTTCCTCTCTGAAACCAGTCAATCTATGTATATAAAAAGAAGCTATTCAATGCTTTTTCTTCACAACAAAAATACCATCATACCAAACAGACTGAATACAGATGCAGCTACAAGAATCCAGTTGACTTCTAGTTAATCAGATATTAAGAGAGAAGTGAAAATGAAGAGAATTACATTCTTCTTACTATTTTTCTTGTTCTTAAAAAACCTGGCTATTTTTCATAAGCATTATATGCTAATGGTTAACTAGTTTATCATTGTTATTTAAAAATTTGATTCTTAAGTAAATATTTAAAGTTTTACCAGTTTAATTTTTAACATGGTAAAAATTCATCAATGTAGCCCACATAGGCAAAAGCTCTTTGAGGCCCCTGATAATTTTTAAGAGTTTCAAGGGAGGCTGAGACCACAGTGTTGGAGAACTGCTCATCTATAGTCTAAGCTGCCTAGGCACCTTCCTACCAGGAGAAGGGTTTTATGAACAGTTTTGTTTTCCCAGTACCGGTGGCTGTAAAAATTTCACAAGTAACCCTCTCATGTTTTTCACCAGCCATCTTGCCCCTGCGAGGTCTGGAGCCCTCTTTTTATTGACTGTGATCAAGCTGTAAAAATGGACGGAGGGTTGTGGTCCATTCATCCTTGGCCTCCCATCCCTGTGGGAGGAGGCAGCTGTCTTTTATGGGCGGTGAAACCAGGCTGTGAAAGATGGAATTCTAGGCTTACCCTGTGGCAGAAGACAAGTTCAGTAACCGATAGTGAAATGCCGGCAAAAACAGTTTTTCTCAGGTAGGAAGAGAGAACTTGTTTCAGGGTGTCTTGTTTTTGTTTTTGTTTTTCCAATGAGTCTGGCAACAGCTGGGCAATGATTTTAAACCTCCTCTGGATTGTGACTTTAAGCTTAAAAGTAATTTGCATATACCAGCATTAGAAATGGAATCTCGAATGGCTGCCAGCTTAGAGCACTGGAAGGAAATAGAGATCTATATTGTTCAAAAGCTAAGTCTTGGGAGGCTCTGCTACTCAGCAGCTGTGTAAACAGAACTAAACCTTTTGCTTTCCCTCTGTTAGACAGTGGGTTCTAAACAGGACCAGACCGTCCCATGATGATTTGTGCAGACGTGAAAATGAAGGCAAAAGATCTCATTTGGGGGTTCCAAAAAGCTGTAAGTTTTCCTTTCTTTATGGACGTGTATGGACGCAAGGCACATGAAGGCAATGCAAGGTTAACTGGAAAGGGAAGTGAGTAGGAAGGGTCGGTGTGAACATGACCTATGTTTTGTTCCTTCCCTTCTCAGCATTCATATTTTCCTCGCATGGTCTCCTTCCTCCATCTCCCATTTCTTTATTCTATTGAGACTAGGGCCCAGTAGCTGTTTCTATGATGAAACACCAAGAAGCTATTTCTCCAGGTGCCTCTCCAGCCTCTGGGCCGAGTGGGTAACACAGGGAAGATGCCCGCCCCGGACTGATTGATCTGTTACTCCTATGTTCAACGGAAAAATCGAGAAGAATTTGTTACTGATAAATTCCCTGACTACATTTAATTTTTAAAAATACTTTTTCTTTGCATCACACCTCTTTGACCACGTCCCTTAAACTCTTCTGTTCTCTTGAAGTACCTTAAGATAATCTCTAGGAGTGCAGATTTGGGTTTTCTTGCCCTGGTTGTATTACTGTTAAATCAGTAACATGCTACCTATACTTTTAATATATTTCTTACTGTATCATTTTTTAAATGATTGCAGTGAACTTTGAGTGATGACTTTGGTTATTGAATTAGGGTGGAATTAATGGTAGGGGCAAGAATTGGCAAGGTAAAAAAAATAGTAATAATAATAATATAGCAAATCCAGAAGATGGGACTCTGCCTTGAGGGCAGCTGAGCAGGCACACACAATTGCCGCTGAGGAGGGAGTGGGAATGGATGGAGCTGCGGGAAGCTGAGTGGTAATTGTTTCTAAGCCAGCGTGGAATTATGTGGAGTTGGCAGTTGGGTGAGAGTGGGTTGATGATCAGACAAGGAGGAGACTTGCACTCAGAAGTGGGTTTGATTTGCTTACTTGACCCCTTCCTGTTACTGAACTCAGGGGCTCACCATTATTCAAAAACAAGATGTAATTGTCATAAGGCAATTTTGTTTAGTTGCCTTTTTATTTTCTAAACCTTTTGCATGAAAAAGAGGAGGAGGGGTGGAATTCACATCCAGAGCTCTGCTTTAGCCATTGCCCATATATTACTAGTTGGTCAATTACATGTTGATTTCTTTGCAGTTGGCTATATTTATCCCTTGAGTTCCTACAGGTCATCCTGTTTACAGAGGCATCTGCAAAATATCGTTACGCTACATTTTAACATTTAGCAAGAATAGCATTTAGGACTGACTGCCCTAACCTTTCGACCTTTGTCCTCTCTAAAATTACCATTTGTAAATGAGAGAGACCAGCTTTGTATGTATTGGAAGCAAGTAAACCATAATTAGCAGCAGGTAGCTCTGACTGGTATTTTCTTAAACTGAAAGCATCAGAATTGCCTTTACAGGGACCCATATTAGCCACAAGAAGCTCTATAAGTCCCTGGGCTCTGCTCCTTGATTTTGCCTTGTTTAGTATGCGGGGACATTTAGTGGATTAGAATGGCATTGCCCCCAACCTGTGGAGTTCCGTGCTGACGTTGCATTTAATGCCACTGTTTAAACCATTTTACTATGTGTAAAGGTCCATTCATTTACTCTGCTGTGTACTTTCCAAACCCTTTATGAGGCATTTTCTTGAGATTTCTTACTCTCCTAAGGGCTGATGCAAAGTGCTTATTTTGGAATAGAACCAAAAATCGTTAAGAAAGCACTCTCTAGCTGTCTAACATGATGCCTCTACTACTTTTAAAAAGAGAAGTGTGTTATTTGAAACATTACCACTTAATATAATTGTTTAAAAGTTCCCTTGGTGTTTTTGTTGCTTATTTAAAAAAAATATTGGCTCTATGGCTGGTAACGCCAACTTAAATGACCAACATTGCTAGACATAGCGGTTGAAGAAGACCTTTGCCCTTTTCAGAAATGCACTGAGACTGCACCATATTTCCCACTGGGGAATGAAGTTCTTCACAAGAAAATCGCCAAAAATATAGGATGTTCTCATTGCGTGGTTTGCTCCTTAGCTGAAGTTCTGCTCTTTGATGGACTGAGAAAGGTGGAAGAAAGATGGGGAAAGGTAGAGGAGAGGGAAACTTAGCAGTTTCCACGGGCTGCAGTCATCAGAGAGTGACACAACTATCGTTTTAACAGTGATTTTTCTGATTGTTCATTTCATTTTTGACAGCAGAAGAAGTGTCAAAAACATAAATCAAAATGGCTTCCACTTCGGAAATGTATGTGTAACCGCTCAGATGGCTTCTGGAATTAGTTTCAATTTTTTTTCTTGTCTGTAATTTTGCTCGTGGGTGTTGAAGATTATTGAGCAACAGTATTTTATTGATAAGCTAGAGGCCCGATACACAAAATTTGTGCGTGGGTACAGTGCCTAGGCCTGGCCTTACAATCAGGGCCATCTTCCCCAGCTGCCCGCAGCCCGTCCTGCACCCCGCCACCTCCCACCCCTGGTTCCCTGTTTGCCATTGGATAATTATTGCCTGATGGCTGGGGAAAGGGACTGAGAGGTGGGCTGTTTCTGCCTGCTTGCTGGCCCCACCCCTGCTGCGGGTGGCCATCAGGTGATCAGAGCCTGCCAGTCAGGGAAAGAGACCAAGAGGTGGCCAGTGCGCCTCATAGTGACTGGTCCAGTGGTCATTCTGGTCATTCTGCTGTGAGGGTTAATGTGCATATAACCCTTTTATTAGATAGGATGTGACTTCTATCAGTTCTATGGCTTCTCAGGAAACAAGAAAATCAGAAGATCTGACTGCTAGGGCCCATACTCTTCCATATCAAACATCACTTGGGGCCGGATAGAGCTGTTTCCTTTGGCATTCGATTTCTTCTATGGCTGACCTCTGCTTCGGTCCCTCATGTTATCTTCATGGCCCCTGTAGGGCTATGAATTTGCAATTCAGATTTAAAAAGACCTTTGTAGATGAGTGACTCAGTTCTATTCTGTAGCCCCAGGCCCCTGCATCTTCTTATTTCATCTGTATGTTGCATCTATACATTTTTTTTCTGCCCAGGAGTCCCACTGACACCCAAATTGTTTTTTCATCATTTCCTTCTTTGCCTTCTCTTCCCAATTTCACGGCCATCCTCTTTGATCTCTCAAAGTTGAATTGCTACTGAACCTTTCTCTTTTGCTTCCATATCTAACAGCTACCAAGTGTACTTCTTCCTTCTTTCCTTTTTTAAAATAGATTTTATACGGATTTCAGAGAGCAAGGGAGAGGGAGAGAGAGAGATAGAAACATCAATGATGAGAGAGAATCATGGATTGGCTGCCTCCTGCTTGCCCCACACCGGGGATTGAGCACACAACCCGGGCATGTGCCTTGAGGGAATTGAACCATGACCTCCTTTGTTTATAGGTTGACATCCAACCACTGAGCCACACGGCCAGGCTTTACTTCTGCCCTCTTGGCTGTGCTCTCTCCAGGCCACATTTCCCTACATTCTGACTGTACATTCGCCTGCCATCCCAGTGCAGGCGCAGTCAGTCCAGAGAGATGAGGCACCAGCCTTGTAGCAGCTTGCCTTATTTCTAGTTTCTGCTCCCAATTATTTGCAGGCAGGGACAAGAAAAGGCTTAATTAAGCAAATTTTATTTTCCTTTTGTCTTTTTCTTATTATTATTTTTCAAAAAGTTGCTGTGAACCCGGCGGGTGTGGCTCAGTAGTCGAATGTTGACCTATGAACCGAGAGGTCAGGGTTTGATTGCAGGTTAAGGCACATATCTGTTGTGGGAATACAGGAGGCAGCCAATCAATGATTCTCTCTCATCATTGATCTCTCTCTCTCTCTCTCTCTCTCTCTCTCTCTCTCTCTCTCTCTCTCTTCTCTTCTTTCCTCCCTCCCTCCTTCTTTCTCCCTTTCCCTCCATACTTCCCTCCCTCCCTCCCTCTCTCTTCCTCTCTGAAATCAATAAAAAAATATATTTAAAAACAAAACAAAATGTTGCTCTGATTTCCCATCACTCTTTATCCCAAATAGAACTCACTTTTCTCTTTTCCCCAGGGTTCACCAGTTGCCTGTACATATCCATTCTTACAAACTCAAGTTGCTATTTCTTGACTTGGGTTCATCTGCACCTCCTGTACTCAGACTGATGGTTCTGTTATAAGCACCTCTCACCGACATCAGAGAGGTGTTACCGGACAGCCCTGAGTCAGTGGGAGAGGGGAATTGCTTACTTTGGTCCTTGTCTTCTCATATAAATGAATTTATATGCGAAACCTTGACTTTTGTTGTGAAAAGCCAGTTTATTAAAGCAATTAAAACATGCACCTTTATTGAAAAACAAAAAACAAAGCCGAACAAACCTTATAAGCACAGATAGGATCTCAGCTACTCTGAAGAGCAGGTTGGGTGGGGGTCCGAGTTGTTTTATGCCCTCCTGTCTGTAGGTCTCCTTCTGTACGATTTTGGTGCAGATTCATTCTAAAGGTCTCTTTTTGACATTTGTTGTGGCCTTCCCAGCATTCAGGAGAAGCACCTGGCAACTTTATCTTGCCAAGCCTTGAGACTGCTGGCTTCTCTGCTTAGGGAGTAAAACTGCCCTTTCTTTCCTTCCCCCCATCCTCTGGCACCCTTCTCCCCCTTTCTGCATTCTCTCATTAGCGAGGTTTTTTTGTTTTGTTTTGTTTTGTTTTTAACCAAATTTACTCCCCTGTCCTTGGCTGGGCAAGATAATGGCTTGTTAGTTACAAGCTGGCTGCAAATAGCCCACACTGCTTGGCCTTGTCTTAGCTTTCCTGTCTCAGTTTCCCTGTTCCTTCCGCCCTGGAATCCTGTCACCGTTTCCTAACATGGGTGTGCTGGGATTACTGTGACTGCATGGGATAATAAGCGTGAAGTGCCTGGCGCTGGTAATCAATAAGCCAGGATCTCCGAGAATGTCTCCAACCACACACCAGAAGGACGCACTCCTTGAAGGAGAGGACCTGGTTTTGCTCATCTTTGTACGCTGATGCTTATAGAGTGCTTGGCGCAGATTAAATATTCAAAAACAGTTGTTGAAAAATAAAGACAGAGTGTGATCATGAGTGGCAGAGATCAGTTATTGTGATTATTATTGCTATCATTTTACAAATCTTTGCCATCACAATATGAGCAGAAGTATGTATAGTATAGTAAGGGACACTTCTCAACCAGATGTATTTGTCTTTGGGTGACTGCAGGTTCTTGATTATATTCTAAAGATGATGATGAGAAGTGTGAGGGTTTTCTCATTATTTTCTATTCTTGGGCTCTTTTTCCCCCCCATCTATTACTCTGTCATCTTCTTAGGGATATATAATATAATCATCATAGTTGCATACAAGTAATATGCAAATGAGTACTCATGACAGCTATGCTTAGTTTTTTTATACTTTATTTTGGGAATTTGGGTCATAGGAGATTCTTCATTTCTCAGTATTTTCTTAGTTTCCCAACTGAACATTGTCACTGGTGATTGCTGAGAGTCTTCTCCAAACTCACTTTATTTTAAAATATTGCTGGCACCATCACCACCAGCATCACCGTCACCATTAAAATTGAAATTAGATCTCATTCAGATACATTTTCCCAAGAATTTGCCTTGGTGTTTGTCTCCCATGTCATATGTTCACAAACATCGTTTGCTTTGAAAGGGAAAGTGCCAGAATAAGCAATATTGCATTCAGTATGCAAATGTTAAGTTTTCTAGAACTAGGGTTGTGCTGGAGGATGAAATTAATTGTGACAGTTCAGGAGGAATTCTGCAGAAAAAGAAAATTAACATGTTAGGCCTTCGGTGGCTGTCTTCCCTGATGCATATAACATTAGGCAAAATGAAATCTCCCTGTGCCCAAGGTCAGTGGAGGAATGTTTACTGAGTCCGTAGGAATTTGAGCAGGGCACGTCTCTGAGGGCTTATGACAGTCTATTTTCTTTTCTCCGCGTGGGCATGAATTGATCCATTATCATCTAAATTGAAAGTCATGGTGATGGTTCTTTTTGGTTCTCATTATTGAGTTATCTTTTTGTTTGTGTAAGAAACTTTTACAGAAAATGTGTTGCTTATTCTGAAATTACTGTTATTTGTCAGACCAGAATGGACTATAACATTGTATTTCTGCAAATATTTATATATACATGAAAGGGGGAAGATTTTATATAGCGTGAGACCAGATTTAACGTAACTTGTTTCTTTGATTCTGGGACATAGGCTAAATAAGACAACCTGTTATTGCCCCAAAGTTGGATTTCCATTTGAATACTTATTGCAATGATAATGCAGGAAAGTTATTTTTATAAATTCATATATATATATTTTTTTCTTTCCCTCCAAGGAAACCAACATGTCTGACAAAAGTGACTTAAAAGCTGAGCTAGAGCGCAAAAAACAGCGCTTGGCACAGATAAGAGAAGAGAAGAAACGGAAGGAAGAGGAAAGGAAAAAAAAGGAGGTAAATCCTGGGTGTCGGGGTGTTTGGTGCGGGACTTAATTCTGAAGGGTGGGTCATACTGATAAACAGGACCCTTTAAAAAAAACTTTTATCATACTTGACATGAGGTGTAGAAATCGCCCACATCTTTCACAAAAATCAGGTGCTAAAGATATTTTTGAATACTTTCCAAGAGGGAAACTTTGTAGAGTAGATGCTTGTGTATATAGAAACCAGAGCTGCTTCCTTACTTAAAAGTTTTTCTTTAGAAAAAAAAGAGAATGTATTTTGATGCCTCATAATCTAAATAAGCATTGTTTCATACTCTAAGGCAGGGCCAGTTGGATATTTATAACAACATTCGAGGGTCATATAAAATTATCAGCTTACGATTTAGCCTGCTGTATTTGGTCAAACATTTAATTAACTCACCCCTGATGCCATGGCAGAGCCAGGCCAAATGATTTTGCAGGCCTTATGCAGCCCAGCCCGTGGCCAGACATCCCCACCCCCATAAAAGGCTCGGGAAACCAAAGTAACAGATTATAACAATTATTTTCCGACAAAGCAAAACGTAATTACAGTTGCATATTAGCCTTCTGGCATCTTGTGTTTCTCCATTCCATTCCACTCTGATTGGTGCCGCAGTTTATTTGTCCTTGACGGTGGGCATGATGTTTTTCCTTTGGAGATCTTTGCTGTTTTACATGCAGTCTTGAGTGACATGGAGGTGAGAATTGACAGGGAATGGCTATTCATTTACACGCAAAGTGAAAAAAAACATTAAGTTATTATGCTTCCTTTCCCTCACATGCCAGCGTTCGCTGTAGTTTTAAAGCACCTGTTTTCCTTTACTAATAACCGGTTTCCTTTTAAACTGACATTCTAATATCCAACTTGAATTTCACAGAATTACCACAAAATGCAGTGTGATATGGGAAATCTGCTTCCAAATTGCACGGTCTGCTTCATCTTTGTCAGTTTAGACTGATGGAAACGGGCCACCCTTTCTGTTTCGGCACCGAGCCGCTTTGCCTGCTGGGGAGTTGGCTTGTTGCACAGCAGGCAGAGCCTGGGGGGTTGGGGGTGACAGGTGTGGGAATGTGGAGCACCTGGGTCATAGGCGATCCTGGGCCTCTACCTAGTTCTGGGGTTAAAGTCACTTAGTTTTCCTGTCCTCATTTCCCAATGGACAGGGTGCTTTAAACCCATGACTCCCCTGGTATAGTTTTCCATCTCAGAGTTTTTAATTGGAAAGATCCAAATGGGGCCAGATTTGGGGATTCCCTTGGACTACTGAAAGGAAATGAACTCCCCTCCATCTTGTCCTGTAGGGCTGGGCCCCCTGCCTAAACCCCCTCCCTTTTCTGGGAGGGGCCACAGGTGTGCCAGCCATGTCCTAGCTTCCCAGACCACCACCCAAATGGACCAATGAAGCTCCAGGAACACAGCGAGGGTCCTAATAAGGCTAAACCACAGAAAGACCCCAATTCAAGTGACCAATCTCTGTAACCCTTGTCACTTTCCTAAGCCCACCTGATTATCCTACTTCATATAACTCATTGCTCCCGCCCGGCTCGCTCTCTCGCCCCGCTGCTGCGCCAGAAAGAGGCTGAGAGCCACACCCGGGTTTGAATAAAGACTCTTTGCTTTTGCATCGGGAAAGGCTCCTTAGTGGTGGATTATTGGGGACCCCGAACTCTAGGCATAACACTACATCATATTAAAGGTTGGCCCTGGCTATGCATCTTGTCCCCCCGACTACTCATCCTCCCAAAAAAAAGTGCTTTTATCAGTTACGTCTAAGCACCGTTTTAGACTGGGAAGACCTGGCTTGTCTGAGCAGCCAGTGCTGAGGGACCAAAAACAGGGAACGCAGGGGCTGTGCGCACAGGCTTCTGAGTGGACCTGCTGGGGCCTGGCTCTGCCCTTCACAGCTCGGCCTTGCGTGGGTGCGGGAGGCTCTGGAACGGTTTCCTCTGTGAAATGGGGAGAAGACTGGTGTCTTCCTCACGTGCTCTGTGAGGACCCAGGAGACACTGTGGAACAGGGAAAGACACAGCTGTGATTCTGCTCCTGAGATCAGTTGCCAGCGGAGGAGAAGGCAGTCCGTAGACTGGCTCCGTACATCTATTAGGGTCGCCGTCGGTGAACCAGTTTCTGAAAACGCCCCCATTATTGGAAAGGTCTTATAATTCAAGACCTCTTGTCTCCTGGGATTGTACCATTTTGTTGCTGAAAGAAACCTGGAAGTAATCTATTCTGACCCCTCTTTTTCAGATGCTCTTAAATCCTGGAGGCCTGAGCCTTCTCAGTAGCCACCCTCTGTCTCTGCTCTCAGGCCCACCCCCTTTTCAGGCAGTTGTGGAAAGCAGGAATCCGGGGTAATTCTTTCACCACTCCCTTCCCCAATTTACTACAAGGATCATCAGGCCTGGACAGGCACCCCATTTTCACCCCCGTTTTCCTTCTCCCTAAAACCCACATTCCAGACAGGCTTAGCTACTTACACATCCCCTGTGGGCCCTGCTCCTGCTTGACTGTGCTTTGTGAATGTTCTCCTCCCTCTGCTTTTACTGTTCTATTTCTCTCAATTGTCCTTCCCCTGTCTATTAACTCCATGTCTTTCAGTTCTCATATGCCACTTCCTCCAGGAAGTCTTCTCAGATGCCTTTCTACCTCCATGACTAACTTAGTCCTGCACCCCATCCTCAACCTAATCAAACCATTTAGCACAGAGCATGAGATTTACCTCCTCACTTGTCTTCTCTTCTAATAGAGTGTGAACTTTTGAGAATAGGGCTGGATTTTTTTTTATCACTGAGTCAATATCTAGCCTAGGTCTTGTCCCTAACAGTAGGTCTTCAGTTAAAGGTTATACAAGGGCAGGCAAAAGTAGGCTTATAGTTTTAAGTACAGTGGTACCTCGAGATATGAATTTAATTCGTTTCCTAACCTTGAGGCGTGGGAAACTATGAGATGCTCGAGTCGCGGTAAACTGGTGGGTCGTGTGCAGCCGGCCGATCCTTGCTATTACTCCTATATCAAATGTTGCTCGTATTTCAAAGCAAAAAATCTCTCACTCGACAGTTCGTATCTCAAAAATCTCGTATGTTAGGGCACTGGTATCTCGAGGTACCACTGTATACAGAACAGTTTCTCCTCCTCCTCCTCTTCCTCCTCCTGCTCCTGCTCCTCCTCCTCCTCCTCCTCCTCCTCCTCCTCCTCCTTCATTATTGAAGGTATTACATAGGTCCTCCTTTTCTCC
>PVJN01038331.1:0-20418 GCA_004026805.1 Lasiurus borealis
ATGGGTGATAATGACTTTGGAATCAATACCTGCTGAATCTTTCTCCTTAAACATACAAATGCTGCTCGATCAGAGGCAGGGCTGTTACAAAAGAATTGATTTCCCATTTCCAAGGGCACGTGGATTAACTTGCAACCAATTGTGTAAGCGGCCTCAAGTCCCTTTCTAGAAGGAAGAGGCCTGCAAATAAGCAAATAAGAGGGCTGAATTTCCATGCTTTCAGGAGAATGGATTTCTGGGCCGCTTCTTCTGGAAAAATTGGCGCAGTGTGTGCTGCTGCTAGCCCCACACTGTGAATAACACTTTAACTCCCGGCACTCTGGTGAAATATACTTAAAAATAAATCAGATGGGGCTCTAGGCAAAGATAAATTTGGAAGTGGATGCTTACTATGGCGTTGTACTCTGTTGCCATAGGCCTATGCAGCCCAATGTATTCCTATTGAGGCTATAAAAAAAAATAGAAATGTGTGTTTGCCAATTACTGTGTGATTTTTTTTTTTTTTTTTTTTTTTTTGCTGTTGCTACCTCATGCATAGCTTTCCTGAGGATGTCAATGAAGGGGGTTAGCAAAATAAAGACAGATGGCAAAGAAATAACTCTGATATTATTTTTTTAAAAATTGCAATGTAACTATTATAGGCACTTAACTGTACTCATTCCTAACTAGAGACTCCGCCTTTAGTCTTCTGCTCTCCTTAAAGCCAGTTACCATCGTTGCCCTCAAAAGGGCAAGATTTTTTATTAGAGGGAGGGAAGCACTTTCACGCTTTTTCTGAATTTAAGGAAATAAAACTAAGGGAGGCACTAACAGTACAGGGGGAAATCCCCCAAATGCCAAAATATCTGGTGTGGAAATTGATTGCAAAAACCTTCTCAATCTTTCATCTTTGCCCACATTCATTTCCTTGGCAATGTGAATTCTGCAATTCTGTTCACACTCCATTCAATCATTGAATGGTATCTTGTGGTTTACTTTGATCAACAGAATGCAGCAGATAAGATAGAGTCCTTTGTGAACTATACCTCAACAGACCCTTTGGTCTGGACTCTGTGCTCTCCCAGCACCCTGCCACCACCATAGGAACAAATGGCTACTCTGTTGGAGTGGGAGAGATGGCATGGAAGATGAGAGGACAATGGTCCCACCTCAGGCCATCTCAGAGTAGCCTGCAAAAAGCCAACCAGAAAACATATGAGACCCAATCAGAAAGCTGCCTTGTTAAGACACAGTGGACATCAGATGCCTGCGTAGTCCCAGCCTACACCAGAAGAATCAGCCAACAGAGCCACACCTCAAATGCTAAATTATAGAATCAGGAGCTAATTAATTGGAGGGCTTGTTTGAAGCTACAAAGTTTTGGGGTATTTTGTTATGTAGAAACTAGAGCTCTGATACATGAAATTTGTATAGAGTAGGCCTTCCTTCCCCCAGCTGCCAGCACCAGCTTCCCTCTGACACCTGGAACACAGGCTCCCCTCTGGCTGCCGGCTTTGTCTGGAAGGTTGTCTGGAAGGACATCTGGAATGATGTTTTGATGTTTGCTCTAATTAGCATATTACACTTTTATTATTATAGACTAGAGGTCTGGTGCACGAAATTTGTGCACAGGGGAGGGGGACTGCTTAACCTGGCCTGCAATGATGCAAGCATTCCGGGCCCAGCCTGGTCAAAGGCCTTCTGTGGCTGGGTGTGGAACAGTAGCCTTGTCACCGCAGCAACAAAACAAGCATTCTACCAGGCCACTCATGCTACTGGCTCTCAGCAGCCGTCCTCCCCTCCCCCAGAACTGGGGAACTCCAGTGGGGCTAAGAGGACTGGGTGCCGCCAGCTTTGTGGCAGAGTGATGGTCAATTTGCATATTTCCTCTTTATTAGAGAGGATAGTTAACCAAACTATGTGCTATAATAAGAACTGAACTACTTTTTGAGTTCAATTAGCTGCTGTTCAAATCCTGTCTGTAGCTTATAAATGGTTAGCTTCCTAAAGGTTTAACTGAACCTTCTCATTTTAAAATTAGTATTGATAACAATAATAGCTACATTTGTATTGCTTCTAAGGGACAGAAATTACACATGTAAAACATTTGACTGTAAGCAAATGGTAGCTATAGTAAGTTAAAAAAAATAGGGGAAAGAAATAAGATAGAATAAGAATGAAAGAAATAGGAGAATAGGTGAAAAAGAAAAGGAAAAAAATAAGAAAGATAAGAAAAAGAAAGAGATTAAGGTATTGGGGACCCAATAGCATGGCTCAGTGGTTGAACATTAACCTAAGAACCAGAAGGTCACAGTTGATTTGAGGTCAGGGCACATGCCCAGGTTATGAGCTCAATCCCCAGTGTGGGGCATGCAGGAGGCAGCTGATCAATGATTCTCTCTCATCATTGCTCTTTCTCTCTTTCCCTCTTCCTTCCTCTCTGAAATCAATAAAAATATATTTTAAAAAAAGAGTTTGAGATAATCTGGGGCTCAGAAATTGATGTTGTAAGGCTTTCATTGGCTTCTTTCTCAAATATAAGGTTGCTATCTGTGTTCATATAAAATATTATCTATGATAATAAAAGGGTAATATGCTAATTAGACTGGACATCTTCCAGACATCATTCCGATGTCCTTCTTGATGAACCCAGGGCTGGAAGGAAGCCAGCCTGGGTCCCGGGTGCCAGAAGGAAGGCCTACTCTTGCATGAATTTTTGTGCATCAGGCCTTTAGTCCTATATAATAAAAGGCTAATATGCAAATTGACCGAACAGCAGAACTATTGGTCACTATGATGCACACCTGACCACCAGGGTCAGATGTTCAGTGTAGGAGCTGCCCTCTGGTGGTCAGTGTGCTCTCACAGGGTAGCACTGCTGAGCCAGAAGCTGGGTTCATGGCTGACAAGTGCAGCGGTGGAGGCAGGAGCCTCTCCAATCTCCTCTGCAGGCGGGTGGTAAGGATTGAGGGGTCCTGAACTGGGAGAGCCCCGGACTGCAAGAGGGATGTTGGCCTGCCTACTTAGGCCCGATTCCTGGGGGAGACAAACATCCCTTCGGACTATAAGAGGGCGCAGCCCTGGCTGAGGGACCCCTCCATCCCCAGTGCACTAATCTCATGCACCAGGCCTCTACTGATTTAATAACAGCAATAATATAGTTATCATTCATTGAACTAAAAACATGATTTCTTTCATTGAATCCTCACAATCTTCCTATTAGGTAGTTGTGATTGTTATTCCCATTTTACAAATAAGAAACTAAGGCTTTGAGAGTTTAGAGACCTGTCCAAGGCCACACAGCTAGTGAGGAATAGAGTTAGGAGAAGAGTTCTGTGCGCACTGCACTCTTTTTTTTTTTAATATATTTTTTATTGACTTTTACAGAGAGGAAGGGAGAGAGATAGAAAGTCAGAAACATGGATGAGAGAGAGACATCGATCAGCCGCCTCCTGCACGCTCCACAGTGGAGATGTGCCCGCAAGCAAGGTACATGCCCCCAACCAGAATCAAACCTGGGACCTTTCAGTCTGCAAGCCGACGCTCTATCCACTGAGCCAAACCGGTCTCGGCAGCGCACTGCACTCTTAAGCACCAAGGTGGATGTGCATTTTCTTCAGAAAGGCTACATTTATAGGGTAATCTGAGTATTACAAACCTATCATAATGGACGAAGAAACCACTACAATCAACAGAGCTTTGTAAGTCAGATATGTCTTAAGTGCACATTAAGCTACATAAATCAGACACATTCTTGAAATGCATTAACATGTTAGATTCATCTTTTAAACATCAGGGAAGCTCGGGGCTTAGTTGGTACTCAGTGATAATTCGTCTTCAACCTTCTCTTCGTGAAAAAAAAAAGAAAAATAGAGACCCTTTCCATTAGAACCAGAATTCTGCAAGTTGGCAGAGTGTTTGTTTTGTAGCCATTAAGGCGAGAACTAGGATTTTATACTAACCAGGTCAGGAGCATCGCATTGAATCCAAACCTAGAAACCAGTTACATATCATTTTAACTAACAACCCATTGGCTGATTGACATAATTTCCCAACTGGAAGAAACGTGATCTAAAATAAAAAACACGAGAAACTCAGAAAGCACTAAGGATTTTACTGTCTCACATTTTGAATGTGGATGTAAGGGACTGGATGTGTTTGATTTCTAAGCCTTGACTGATTTCCACAATTGTGAGTTGTCAGTTTCATTTCTCCATTCAACACATGGCTCTCCTCATCATTACGAATTTCAATGAAGAAATCTCTTGCTTGAAATTCGTGATGCCAAAAATGACACACAGTGACAACGGCAGACTGGTGAGGTTTTCAGCATCTACATTTGCAAGTAATTTAACGAAACAGTTGAGTTTGATTGGTTATCTAAGGGCATTATTTGGGGGAATCCCAAATTGGAAATTTTAGTCTTACTGCCTTCAAATAAGTTTTGTAATTCAGAACTGCAAGGAAGCGCCACGATTTACAACAGCCAAGAGAAATCTTACGCTAGATAAAATTCCAAGTGACCCATCTTAGACAACATTAAATGGGCTTACAAAAGTATCTCCCGAAGCTTCGGTGCATGTACCAGAGGGTTGTTCTCTCTGAGAGAAAGAGCTTCTCAGCCCGGCAGCGTCTGAACTGGTGACAAGACCATTACACCGGTGGTTGCAGCAGGAACAAAAGGCAGGAAAGGCATTTTCATGTTGAGAACTCAAAACGTAACTGTTGAGACTTAAGTTATCTTTCAGCCACTTTTCCTATTTTTATATCAGGATGGCCTTTCCAGCACATATACCAAAATCCCTCCATATTCAAAGCACCACCAACTTAAATACACCATGTTTGCCTTCCAGAAAGAGCTGTCTAGCAGCTTCCTTCTACTGCATTATTTATTTTAAACTCAAATGTACAACTGACGAGGGAGATCTTTTTAAAATAAAGACTATCCTGAAAAGGGATTGGTTAGGTTGGCCTAAGGACATCACTGTAGCTTTATAAAAACCAGAAATGCTTTGAAGAGCAGTAACTGGTCCCATACCTATTGGACCAGATGTCTCACTTAGAAGAAGGGGCATTTTTTTGAGTCCCTAATATTGCCCACTTTCTTTCACACCCCCCTTATTCTCAATTAATCCCAATAACTATTTGCTGCAGTAGGTATTCCTGGCTCCCTTTCACACATGAGACAATGAATGGAAATGACTTGCTTTCAGATTTGGTAGCATAGGGACCTCAGCTCTTCTCCATCTGGGTCCCAATTTCTGGTTCCTTCCCCAGCATTATATAGATTTTCTGAGTAATTATTATTGGATATATTACTTCTCCCTTGAGAACTGAAGAAATGACGTGGTTGAAGCAATCTGATACTTGCTTGTTTCTCACAGTTCTGCTATAATAATGTCTCTCATTCCTTCTGTCTTCTACATTTCTACCCTTTTGCCTTTGTTACTTTATAATCCTGATTTTCATACTTCCTACAAATTATATTTCCTCTATGCAAGAGATCCACTATTCCCAAAGGCCCTAGAGCAGCAGTTCTCAACCTGTGGGTCGCGACCCCTTTGGGGGTCGAAGGATCTTTTCACAGGGGTCGCCTAAGACCATCGGAAAATGCAGATATTTACATCACGATGCATAACAGTAGCAAAATTTCATGGTTGGGGGTCACCACCACATGAAGAACTGTATGCAAGGGTCGTGGCCTTAGGAAGGTTGAGAACCACTGCCCTAGAGTTTTGCCTGTCACCTTTGAAGTCACATAACAATGTAGAGACTGTGTAAATAGCCCTGGATAGGACTCAGGGATCCAGGAAAAGCTCAGCAAAATGAGAGCAGCAATGAAGATCAGAAATACAGTTATTAATCTGCATCATCAGGATTATTGCTTTTTGGAAAGGTATTTTTAATGAAGAAAGATAAACAAACTTTGAAAAAAAATGCTATTTCACTCTGGATCACTTATTTTCAGTGATTCCCCTGGGGCATAAGTTTTCTTATAAATATTTCTGGTAGTGGAGAGAAGTTTGGTACGCCAGATAAGGGCAGAAAGGTCTTTTACTTTCTTTGAGACAAGGGACAAATGTAAGTTAAGCATTTTTATTATGCACCTGGTAGCACAAATTTTCCAGAGTGTATGTATGAAAATGTATTTTTAAATATTACTCTACATTCTCCAATGTAGGAAGAAGAAAACTTTGAATTCTAATGTAGAGAACCCAAGTTATTAAAGCCTTACAATGTCAAAGCATCATAAAATACAGACTCCCCTCAAGATCAACAAAACCATACAATACACATACTGTATATCAAACGAATGAAAAATACATAAATAAATGGTAGAAGGTTGCAACTGAGGGTTGTATTCTGTTCACAGTTTCTCTGACTCCTCTGAAAATGGACAAATGATATAAAAAAGAGTTGAGTTCAAATTCATATCAAACTCCACCACTCCAAACATTATCTGAATATTCAAGTTAGATAGTATATCCTGTCTAAGAGCAAATCTGCCTCCCAAACCAGAGTCCCTCCATTGTGGTCTAGGTAGGTGCTATGTTAAACTTGGGTGATTCCGTTTTTCTTGAATCTTGGATTCCCAAGGATGGAAGAACTTAGGCCCTTACATTAGTAAATGTTGGTGGTATTGGGACAAAAAAAATTAAATAAAATAACAAACCTACATTGTAAGCTTTCAGGAAACTAATTTGGGGGATATTTCAAGGAATAAATGAAAGGGGAAGTACTTACTTCAAATTCTGGAGGCCTTCAATGTCTGTATCATCCACATGGAAATACCTAAATAGTAGCTCTGCTATGGGAACATTATTCACATCAATAAGTTCACAAAGACAGCTTAATAGCATTTGCAATTAAAATTATCCTCCTGCACTGGAAGGACAGCTTTCAATTACATGTAGATCTTTGGATTCATTTAATTCATATGACTTGTAAATTGGAGAGTCTGTGCTTCTAAAAATAAAGCCATGAAATCCTTCCTGAATATACACAACTCCATTAACAGCTTCCTTAATTAAAATTATCAACAGTAAATACATTTGATTACACTTGCCATATAGCATGCCTTATTTAACGTTCCATCTATTTTATTTATCCTGTAGGAATTTCCAGCGATTGCCATCATTTTCATTTATTCATGCTTATTTGAGTTTAGCTTCCTTTTATAAATGAGAAAAAAAAAAACACTCCTGATTCACTGTACTTTAATCACAGAAATTGCATAAAATAAAATGTATTATCTTTCATGCTGATTTCTATACACCAAGTCTAGAGACTCTGTCAAATCTCTTTGTCAGTCGTTTAGAGACAAGCCTATACAGAGATGAAAGATGTTCTGCCTCACTGGATACAGAAAGCCAGGCTGGATGGTCCTTGCATGATTGGAGGAATCTGGCACATCATCAAGGGTCAGAAAAGGGTGGCTTCAATGATGTAGACAATAATGAAGATTAATCAAGAAAGCAAACAAACAAACACAGGCAGTTGATTAATCCACTTCAGTCGGGTAGCTAAAATAGAAAGGATCAAGAAATACTGGATGTCTAGACAGGAAGGCCCAGAGTCTCAGAGGAAGAAAGCAGGGGGAGGGACACTGGCGAATAAAAGTAAGATTTTTAAAATTCTCAACTGGATATGCATGGGTGGGACTTGCTGAGAGAGTTGAGAGAGTGGAGCTACCTGGATAAACTCGGTTCTGATACAAGCAGGAAAAAAAGGTTAATGCCATGAAGAAAGTCTTTTTTTTTTTTTTTAAATATATTTCATTGATTTTTTACAGGACAGAAAGTCAGAAACATTGATGAGAGAGAAACATCCATCAGCTGCCTCCTACACGCCCCCCACTGGGGATCTGCCCACAACCAAGGTACATGCCTTTGACAGGGATCAAACCTGAGACCTTTCAGTCCACAGGCCAATGCTCTATCCACTGAGCCAAACTGGTTTCGGCCATAAAGAAAGTCTTAATGTCATTTTGGAGCATTGCCAAATAAGCAAAGTGGCACATAGCTGAGGTAGACAGTCAGCTGGTTTGGTGTGAGAGCAATTCTCTGCTTGCATGCCTTTTCGGAGTCTAGTTTGTTGTGTATACAGTCGTGGCCCAGAAACATACCCTCTGGCAAACTGGCAGGCGAGACTTGAATTTCAAAATGACTGAATTCATTAAAATCCTTTTCCAATTAAAATAAAAGTTTATATTGTTCTCTAGGTTCTTTGTAGGAATTGCCCATTTCATCTGAGTTACATAATTTGTTGGCTTATGATTGTTTTATTGTATTCATTTATAATAGTTTTTATTTCTATAAGGATGGTAATTAGTCTTCCTTATTTCATTTCTGATTCTAGTTATTTAAATCTTTTTTTTTTCTTGGTCATTCTAACTGAAAGTTTGTCAATTTTGTTGCTATTTTCAATGAACCAGATTTTGGAATCATTAATGTTTCCTCTCCTTTATTCCATTAATTTTCTACTCTAATCTTTCTTTTTTTTCTCATATACTTATTTGAAGTCTTTCATTTAAATCTCCCTCTAAGAACTGCTTAGTTCTTAGCACTATCGCATAAATTTCGGTATGTTGAATCTTCACTTTTTTTCATCTTAAAGCATTTTGTAATTTCTGTTTTGACCCATTAGTTAATTAGGACTGTGTTGTTTAATTTCCACTTACTTGTGAGTGTTGCATTTTTTCCTTGCTTGGTTTCTAATTTCATTCTGCTGTGGTCTGAGAACGTGCTGCATATCATTCCTAGCCTTTACATTTATTGAGGTATGTTGCATGGTCTAGTGTATATTCTATTTCCATGTGTATTTGAGAATAGTGTACATTCTGTTGCCATTGGTTTAACAGTTTTACAGATATCTGATATGTCTAGTTGATTTATGGTGCTGTTCAAATCTGCTTTCTTGTCGACCATCTGTCTAGGTGTACTGTCCATTAGTGAAGGTGGAGTATTGAAATCTCCATTTATTATTATTGTATTATCTATTGATGCCTTCATATACGTCTACCTTCGCTGCACGTAACTTGGTATTATCTTATTAGATGCATTTATATTTGCAATTGCTATAGCTTCCTGATGGATTTATCATCATTCTGAAATCTCTCTTTTGTATCTCTAGTAACACCTGTTAAGTCTATTTTGTCTGACAGTAATATAGCCACTCCCGCTTTCTGTGGCAGCTGGGGGCTGCCATAATAGAATACAGTAGGCTGGGTGGCTTCAACAACAAACATTCATTTTCTCCAAGTCCTGGAGGCTGCAAGTCCAAGATCAAGGTGCCAGCAGAGTCCGTTTCACAGGTGAGGCCTCTCTCCTTGTCCTGCAGATTAATGCCTTCTCCCGGTACATGCACATACCTGACATCCCCTCTAAGGTGAACAATTTTGCTTCTATCCAGGCCTCATCAGAGTTCAGATTCTCACGAGATTTCTCCTCTCCTCTCCATAAGGAGAAAAAAGACAGAAGGGATTGTAAAGGAACATAAGAATATATGGGTGGGGGTTTTTAGATGAGGTTAACAGAGCAAGGGGGAGACAGGAACATGTATGATGTGTTCATGGAATATGAGTAGATTGTTCTAAATATATACTACAATGCTATCCTGTAGTGAAGCAATCCTGGAAGATGAAGCTAGGTTGTGGGGGGGAATGGGGTGCAGGATGAGTGCCCCCCCCAGCCCCCCTGTAGCACCTCCTGAAGATTTCAAGCACTGGGGAGCGCAGAATAGACAACTTCCAGCTTTAGAGGCACTCGGCGGAAGCCACATTTCCTGTTATATTTATGAGCTCATCTTTTGTGCTGGAACAAGTAACAGCATCGCTCACCTCTACAAGCTCTCAGAGGGAAATGCGGACACTCTCTCCCGCAGGACAAATCTAAAATAAACTGTCAGGAGCCTGCAGTGGCACCAGGCTCTCTGAGAACTGGAGTCCCCAGGCGGTGGTAGAGATGGAGAAGGAACTCATTGTGCGCGGAACTCATTGTGCGCGCCTTCTGGGGAGCCCTGGTGACCTGTTACTGTGGTCCATTGCCGTGGTTCTGCCACAGGGCTGCTCATGCAAGTGATTGGAGTTAGAGCGCAGGCTGCAACCTAATCAAGCCGGGGCTGCCGGGCTGGGAATTCAGGAGGCTTCTGTGTGAGGCTGGGCTTGCTAATGTGCATCACAGATGTACTCCACAGCCCAGGGACCTTATTGGGGAACCTGAATTTTGGGGGAACAGGAGGGAAGGTTTAGCCGTTTAAAATCACTGATGAGCCGAAACCGATTTGGCTCAGTGGATACAGTGTCAGCCTGTGGACTGAGGGGTCCTAGGTTTGATTCCGGTCAAGGGCATGTACCCTGATTGCGGGCACATCCCCAGAGGGGGGCGTGCAAGAGGCGGCTGATCGGTGTCTCTCTCTCATCAGTGTTTTTGACCCTCTATCATTCTCCCTTTCTCAGTGTGAAAATCAATAAAAATATATTTAAAAAATAAAAATAAAATAAAATCACCGATGAGGGGCTTTGTGAAATCTGTTTCCAGCTTGCTAGCCCATCATTTCATCCCAGTCATTTTACACATGCTCCTTTAATTACTAGGCAAGAAGGTGACTTGGCTGATATGAGTCTTAGAGAAATATACTTAAATGTATTTTATTGATTTTTTACAGAGAGGAAGAGAGAGGGTTAGAGAGTAAGAAACATCGATGAGAGAGAAACATCAATCAGCTGCCTCCTGCACACCTCCTGCTGAAGATATGCCTGCAATCAAGGTACGTGCTCTTGACTGGAATCGAACCTGGGACTTGTGTAATAGAATCCACAGGCTGACTCTCTTTCCACTGAGCCAAGCTAGTCAGGGCTCTATAATATATTTTTAATGTAATTTTTTTTTAGGAGTTGGTAAAAATAATGTTTTGCCCAATAGTGACTAGTTCGCAAATTAGCTAAGAGATACTCTGATGTCAGAATCTTTACATCAAGATATAGATACCATCTATCTCACCTAACATCTGTGTTTGGGAATATACAGGGATATCCAGGGATGCGTGGTAAAAGCATTATCTTCTTTTTGCCTTTTCTCTTAACCCTTCAGTCCCTGATAAACAAAACATCAATTTATTCCTGAATTCGTACAGCAAACACTATGTGTAGATTCTGTTAAGATGCTGGGATATAGAAATAAACATGATACTAGTCCAACTGAAACAAGCAGACTAGGAGAGAGGTGGGACATGTAATGATGGAAGGTGATACAGGATAAGGGAATGTTCTGGAAATAGTGATTAACTCAGCCAGGAGGGTGAAAAAAATGTCTTCTAAGAACTGAAGACACTTGATCTGAGTCGTGCTGGCTGAGGGCAACTCTCAAGAGGTAGCTATAGAGCTGGCCCATCAGGAAAACATGCAAGGATCTTCTCTTTCTCTTTATATCTTCTCAGTTCTCAACCTGGAGTCTGTTTGAATCTCCCCACTAAAAGAAAATTAAACTAAAGAAACTTCATACTCTCTGGAAGGATGCTGCGATGCACTGCCCACAGCTGCTCCTGGGGATTGCCAAGGTGAAGACAAGGTCTCCTTCCCTCCCCGGAGCAGCCAGCATCCAATGACTGGCCGAGATAAAGCTATCAAATCCCCGCTCTTTCTCACCCCAAATAGTTACACCTCTGAGTGGGTCATCTTAGCACCAGGATCCTTAGGTTAACCAAGGCTCCATCACTTTGCAGCTCACCTTCTTTCTCCGCCCAATCTCCTCCCCCTCCCATCCCCCTAGATGACATCTGTGTCTGAATCAGCTTCCCAGGGAACCTAGTATGTGACAACTGGCCTCCTCCCACAGAAGTCTGAGGGCACTGGGCCTCACAGCACAGGCAGACATTGTTTTGCAAAGGTCCCCAGGCAATTCCAAAGCACACCTCTTGTTAGACACCATCAAAGTTCTTCTAAAAATGAGATCTGAACAGCCCTTGTAGGAGAAGTCCTTAAGCAGGTTTATTACTGGAGATTCCTAGGCCATCTCCTGGACTTTGTGAGTGACACTTTCTGGACAGGGGGACTAGAAATATGCATTTTCACATGTCCCGCCGGGTTCTTTAAATGCCTGCACACTGCTTCTGAAACTACTAAAGCTCACCTCAAGCGTTTGTGTCTGTATTTATCCTTCCAATATGTAAGTAAATAAAGGAATGGGGCCTTCCTCTCCATCATCGACTCTCTGCTGCTTGTACCTCATGCAGATGGCAGTAATGTGATTCCTTAAGACAGTGGTCATCAAACCACAGCTCCTGAGCCACATGCGGCTCTTTGGCCCCTTGAGTGTGGCTCTTCCACAAAAAACCACGGCCTGGGTGAGTCTATTTTGAAGAAGTGGCATTAGAAGAAGTTTAAGTTTAAAAAATGTGGCTCTCAAAAGAAATTTCGATCGTTGTTCTGTTGATATTTGGCTCTGTTGCCTAATGAGTTTGCCCACCACTGCCTTAAGAGAAACCCTGGCTGCAGCTGGTGCTGCTTTTCTCCACAGGCTCAGCATCTCTGTGAAGACTCAGTGACTGCTTCCCACATGGCAGGAGAGCAGGACCTGCCCTTCAAGGAGATTATTGGCCATTTGGTTGTCTTTGTTTGGTATCATTTAGGCATCCTTTGATTATGATCATTTCCCCAATCCACAAAAGGCAGTAAATACCAGAGACAGAGGAGCAATGCCAATGCATCCTGAACCTTTCCAATGGAAGCCTCCAGAAATAAGCAAGCACAACTCCCAGCAGTTCTTCCAGGCCCTTTCTCTGTCTTTGCTAATCAATTTTACAGTCATTTCGGCTCAGTTGCCTCAATAACCTTTCCTTGGGCTGAGGTAGGGTGGGAGGAAGGGGGGAGGGGACACTCCATTATCTATATGGGTTGCTAAGGTATCTGCCTCCTGAGTCTTTGCTTATGCTCTCTTTTTTTAAAAGCAAACAAAGGCAATTGTTTCTTTAAGTTCCTTTCAACATCTGATGTTGCAGTACCTCTTCCTGAGGCTGCTGGGAGGACGCAATGAGTTAGTGTGTCTAAAAATCTGAGCCATGCCAGGTGTGAGGTAGAATTTCCATAATTTCCGGATATCCTGATCATGGATGTATGCGGGCAAATGGGCACCAAGTTACACTTGTCCACTTCCCATTTCTTGAACCTGTTTGTATCTTTCAAAATCAATTACAAATTATACACATCAAATTAGAAATGATTTGATCAGAGGCTTCTTATACAGACTGATGGTAACATGAAGGGTGAATGTGGTTAACACCCGGATGAGCTTGACAGTATGTCCAGGGGAAAAGGTCTCAGACCACCCCACTCAGAGCTAACAGCCTTGTAGATGATTATTCCCTAGAGCACTAACGATCAGTGTACTTTTGGATCTTGTTTTGCAAAACTATCCGGGTAGATATGAAAGAGTTGTTTGACTTCTCTGAACCTCAGTTTTAGCTGTAAATACAAACCACTCATCCCTTTTCACTGTAAAGGCAAATAACAGGGTGTGTATCAGTACTGACCACAAAGCTGGCATTGATTAAGCATTAGATAAACCCAATGGATATCCAGATGGAGCAGGTTGAAGATGCAGAAACTTAGGACACTATTTGTAAATGCCAGCCAGGGAAACGGCTTCCTGCTGGGCTAGTATGAGTCCGGGAGCCACAAAACCCTCTGGTCTGTTAAACTCCGCTCTGTTTTGACACTCCCAGTGGTCGCTCCCTGAGGAGTCAGTTCTAATGGCTGAGAAATGTACTTGACAAGCTGAAAGCCAGGGACAGTCACTCTCCTACACAGCAGACAGTCCCGGAAACTGGCAACTTATTCCCCAGGCCACAGTCCCTGAAAGATATCACAGCAAATCTCATTTTTAAAGGAGAATTTCTGACTGTTCACACCTGGGTTCTACATACTACGGGGCTTTAATGAACAAAGGAATCATGCCAAGACCGGTGTTGCTCAGTGGATAGAGCGTTGGCTTGCGGACTAAAAGGTCCCAGGTTCAATTCCGGCTGGGGGCATGTACCTTGCTAGCGGGCACATCTCCACAGTGGGATGTGCAGGAGGCGGCTGATCGATGTCTCTCTCTCATCAATGTTTCTGACTTTCTATCTCTCTCCCTTCCTCTCTGTAAAAAATCAATAAAATATATTTAAAAAAAAGAAAGAAAAGAATCAGTCTCCAGGTCCCTTGACTCATTAAACAGAAGTTTGTGCTTTTTTACCTTCAAATATTTGCAATCATGGGTTACTTCTAGCCATGAGATGTTGGCATATGATTCTTCTTACTACTCTACCTTTTTCCATTATCTACAGAGATAAAAATGCACAGTGAGAAAGAATTAACATATGTAAACATGAAAACAAATATTTACTAAGTATCTGCTTTGTGTCAAGACCCTTAGGCTGTATCTTTAATTTTCACAACCACCACCACCACCTAATGTAGATAGTTTCTTCCCAACTACACAGATGAGGATGCTATAAAGAGCCACAGAAATGTGTAATAATTTGTCCGAGGTCACACAGCTAATGACGAAGGACAAACAGCTGGCTGGGAGTCAAAGGACTTTTCTGGCCTGGACTCAGCCTCATGTTCTTTCCATTGGACCAGGCTGCCCTTCTCCAGAAGTCATTCATCCTGAGGATGACGATAAAGCAGAAAAGCTAGAGGATAGAGTTTCCCTCATGTGCAAGTAGCCAAGAGTTTCTCTGTTCCTGTTGACTCTGTTCACTGTTTCTGCCTACAGGTTCCTTGTGGATAAAATAGCAAATGAAGACATTGCCCAAAGACCGTGATTGGGAGATCCTTGTAGTACTCCTCTGATTATAAAGATTCAGGGTGATCCAGTCATAAAGACATTGTCTCATTGGCTTTTGGGGGGACGGAAGCCTAATGGATTTTAAGCCCTTTATTCTTTGGGTATTTTAAGTTAAACATTTCATCTTAATGAAGCATCCAGAAGAAAGGGGTTTATACATTAAACAAACATTTAGTGAGCATCTACTATGTGCCAGTTATCATTCTAGCACTTGAGCTCTCTCACTGAGAAAAGTGTCTACCTTTAAGGAGCTTATTTTGGTAGATGCTCATAAATCAAGGAGTCTTCTAGAAGAGGTTGTGGCAGCAAGAAGTCTTAATAGAGTTGCATGATAATAAATGCTCTGTGTTTCCAAATTCCTGGGTGTCCATGATCCAGTAAGGCAGTGCTTTCAAGAGCTTTCCTAATGGGCTCTTTTAAAAACCCAAAAAGGTATTTATTTTTTAACCTTTGGCATGTGGCCAGCAAGAGAAGACAAAGGCATAAAGGAGGTGTGTGCTCAGATGGACCTCCTGGCAGCAAAGGCAGGTTCAGTGGCGCCCCCAGGACACCAGCTGGGGAGTTACTTTACAGCCGGACCTGATGTAAGTGCACTTGGCCGTAGAGACCTGTGCTATGGATTAAAGAGGAACTGAAGCCAATTCAAGTTCTAATTCTGCCACTTTGTGGTTAACCTTGGGCAAATCAATTGGCCTCTGTGATCTTCTCTTGCTCCGAAGAAAGATAGATTGTTCCTAAATCATTTTATTTCATTTTTTTGCGTATGTGTGTGCCCGTTTCTTTTATAACACAATGTAGGAATGTATAGCATTTCATACATTTCATACATTTGCCTAATTTTTATATGCAAATCAGTTTAATCAGTAATAATACCCCAGTGAAGTCTCTATCATCCTTCCATCTCCCATTATCCTCAGAATAAATCAGTATTTCCTTTATATCCTGTTTTGCATGTTCTCACTTTTCATTCCTGTTGCAGAGCTGAGGTCCCCATAGTGTTCTCAAAAAGTGTTAATAGCCATCTTGCTCCCTGGCTCTCCTCATTGCCTCTTTCAATCTTGCGTAATTTTGACAGATCAATCCAAAGTAAAATAGCACTTTCATTAGAAACTCAATTTTTCTAATATTTCTCAATGTCCCGTGTTATACATAAACTCCAGGGTTGGCATTTTGGGTCACAGCTTATTTTTCTAAACTCGGGTGTCTTTACTAACTAGGTATTTCTATCCACCACTTCTGATCATCTCTCATAATTTCATGCGTCAGAGTCTCTTGCTTTCTTCATAGCAGTGAGTTATGCTTGGTCACATTCTGCTCACTCATCACCTGTCATTGGTGCCCAGCACCAAGTAGGAGCACAGGAAAACTTGTCAAATGGAAGATTAAATAAAACGCCAGGGCATGTTTGATTGATGGGTGAATTAATACCCTTCTCATTGTAATTTCTGATATTTTAAGAATGTCTGAGATTTCTGGCTATCTCTGGGCTTTCCTGTTCATTAGCATGACCCCATTAAGAACTACATGTCTACAGTATTATGAGTACCTGACAAATTCTTCAGTGATATCATGAACAATTCTATTATGTCTTGGGCCCATACATAAATCATTGAATTCCTTATTCTTAAGCACCTAACCTCAGGAAATGACAACAACACTCAACTTTCCTAATTCTCTGCTTTCTTAAAACACATAATAAGCAATAAACACTTCATATAACCTTATCTTAGTCAAGCCCTGGGAAGGAGACATTATTTTATCCTTATTTTACAGGCAAGAGTTTTCCTGAAAACCCTTTATAAGAGCCTTAGGGATTTAAAAAATTAAATAAATAAAAAGTCCACAATTTGTATAGCTTGTCAAAGGCAAAGCAAGATTTGAATTCAAGTCTTTGTAATCCAGTCTATCCAACTATTCAAGTATAAAGTTGATATTAAGTACATGGCTATGTGTAATTATCCATTTAGGTTCTGCCATCTCTTCTCTTGCCCCTCAGATCAGCATTCCATAACACAATCAGAAATAATATCTGAGTAGCCAATGTTTTCCCATGCGGAAAACCCTTTAGAGATTCTCCAGGGCCTGCTGGGTAATGCACTAACTCCTTACCGTGACATACATGGCTCTTCCCAGCTTGGATCCTGCCTGTATGAACGCCCTTGAAACTCTTCCTACACAACCATTTGTCCAACTAACTACACCCCGAAGATTCTGTCTTCCTCGGAATTCAGCTGCCTTCGGGGTTTGCCCCAGGCTCAGTGGCTGGACTGTTAGTGTGTCACTGTGGATCAGAGGCGTGTAGAACCCTGACACGCCATCTCTATTCAGGTCGGAGGGACATGATTTTGAGAGTGCAGCTTGATCAATGGGGCCTAAACCCTGCTATTTGAAAAAAATACTTAAACAGAACACACCCTGAAAAGTCCTTCCGTCCACTGCATAAGCCTTCCAGTTCCTGGGGTTGGGGGGTGGGGGGAATCTAAGTTTGCTTGATAGTCATGCAGCACCTATCACGAAAGGAAAGCCAATGGGTAACAGGCTGTGAAATGAAGGCGGTATTGCTTCATTAGAGTTAATTTTAAGTTGGTTTTAGATGATGCTTTGTCATGCATCTAAATAACCTCAGTGGTTATAACCACACGACGAGTGTGTTTATCGAGCTGCTTGGAGGCCTTTTCTTTTGCTTCCCTCAGTATAACCCTCCTCAGAACTGCGCTGGGGGAAAGAATACAGCCTCCTTCCTCTCCAGGAGGTGGTGAGTGTAATCAGGACTTTAATGACATTTTCCCCTCAGCGTCTGCCCTTGTCTGTTTCCAAGAGCAACTCGGAGCCAGAAAATGCTAGGAAAGTCGCCATTCTAATGGTTTTCCTCTTCCTCCTCTAGGCCTGCTTCTCCCTTGGTGCTTGTATGTAATATTGTTGAAAACTTTACAAGAGATGCAGTATATGGGTTGGCTAGGAGTGTAGATCACTTTGATTCCAATCCTGACTGCCACCTAATAGCCATGTGATTTTGGACAAGTTCAATATTCTTTCTGTGATGCACTTTAAAAAAATTTGTTTTTTTAATATATTTTTATTTATTTCAGAGAGGAAAGGAGAGGAAGAGAGAGAGAGAAACATCAATGATGAGAGGGAATCATTGCTTGGCTGCCTCCTGCATATTGGACTGAGCCTGCAACCCAGTCATTTGCCCCTGACCGGAATCAAACCTGGGACCCTTTGGTCCATGGCCGACACTCTATCCACTGAGCCAAACTGGCTAGGGCCATGATTGGCAAACTGCGGCTCGAGAGCCACATGAGGCTCTTTGGCCCCTTGAGTGTGGCTCTTCCACAAAATATCACGGCCTGGGCGAGTCTATTTTGAAGAGGTGGCATTAGAAGTTTAAGTTTAAAAAATTTGGCTCTCAAAAGACATTTAAATTGTTGTATTGTTGATATTTGGCTTTGTTGACTAAATGAGCTTGCCAACCACTAGAGCAATGTGATGCACTTATTAAAAATAATTTTATTGAGTGTAATTCACATACCAAGAAGTCAACCCCTTTTTAAAATATTTTTATTTTTATTGATTTCAGAGTGGAAGGGAGAGGGAGAGACAGAGATAAAAACATCAATGATGAGAGAGGATCATTGATCAGCTGCCTCCTGCATGCCCCCTACTGGGAATCAAGCCTGCAACCCAGGCATGTGCCCTTGACTGGAATCAAACCCCAAACACTTCAGTCCGGAGGCAAACACTCTGTACACTGAGCCAAACCAACTAGGGTGTCAACCCATTTTGAATGTTCAATTCAATGGTTTTTAATACATTGAGAGAATTGAACAACCATTGCCACAATCAATTTTAGAACATTTTTATTATCATCCCTAAAACCTCTCTTTGGTTAGTAACTTCCTGGCTTATAAATGCACATAATCTTAATATTTCAATGGCACTCTATTGTGGACAAAATTAACATTCAGCTTAAAAAGTTACTCATATAGCCATGGTGGGATGGCTCAGTTGGACAGAGCATGGTCCCATACACTTAAATGCCAAAAATGCTTTGCATTCAATTCCTAAGCAATTACCTAAGTTGTGATTTTTATCACCAGGTGGGACACTACAGGAGGCAATCAATTGATGTTAATCTCTCTCTATCTCTCTCTCAATAAACATGTTCTTGGATGAGCATAAAAAGTTTTATATAATTACTTAATAAATCCTTTTCTTGCCTCCATCCTCTTTAGCTTTTTGTAGTTTTTCTGAGAAGAGTAAATTTATAGCTGACCTTGGAGAGGTGACCATTCAAAGAGAGGCAGACCTAAAAATTAATAGATAGCCATTCGAAACTATCCAGAAGATTTTTACATTCCCATTGTTTCATTGTTATAATTTATCTCTTAAGTGGCCCAAAGAATTTCCATCTTCAGTTTCCAAGTTTACTTTAATAAGCATTTTTTTAGCTAAATAATCAGTCATAGGCACTCTGGGGATAATGAAGCTGAGTAACAAATAGTTCTCGGTCCCTGCCCTCATTAACCTTATAATCTAATTACAGAAAACAGAAATAAATAACTCTAATGTGACCTAAAACAGAAGTCTAGCTAACGCTTTGGCAAGGCACAAAAGGGAACAATTAATTCTGACCATGATTATCTCAGAAGACCATAGATTTATAGTATTTGTGCTGACCCTTGAAGAATAAGTAAAATTTCAATTAATAGAGAGTAATGAAAGACAATCTGTGTATAGAAACTGCATGAGTAGACATGAATGTGAATAATGATAATAAGTATAATAGCTCATATTTATTGATAAGTCATTTGTAAGTGTTTTTAAATTTTCAAGGCCCTTTATGGTTATTTAATCATTACAAAAAACACCCCTTATAAGAGTGATTAGAGGTGACCAGTTCTGACTATTCATTAAAAAATGTATGTTTTCAATACAGGGGGCACTACTGTGACCCATTCCTCATTTAACCCCACTGTTTATTTGCCCTTCAGGACTGAACACCCTCTATTGCCATCCCTGCTCCCTCCACAATGTCTATTGAAAAAAATTATCTTTATTGTTGAAAGTATTACAGATGTCCCTCCATTCTCTGCCCATCCCCCGTCCTATCATTCAACCTCTCCACTCTACTTCTAACCCCTACCTAGGCCTTCACCACACTATTGTCGTCCATATGTAATGAATTTTCATCATGCAATAAATACTTAATGAAACTATATGATTCATTAATTTTAAAAATTGAGTGATTTTGTATGTTCAAACTGGGCTATATATTGAAGATAAAAAATCCATAGAGTTGGTAGAGAGAAATGTATCAGATTTAGATTCTATGAATACATTTAGAGCAGTGGTTCTCAACCTCCTTACTAGCAATGAAAATAATTTTATGCTTGGGGGTCAGCTCAACATGAGGAACTGCATTAAAGGGACATGGCATTAGGAAGGTTGAGAACCACTGATTTAGATGAACATATCATATCATAAAGACTTGTTGAAAGAAGACTAGAAAGGCAGAACTGCAATATTTATAGTTTTATGACTTTAAGGGTGAAATGAGCACTTGTAATTTAAGAAAATGGAGCAAGTCGTCCAGAAGGACTGACCACCC
>PVJN01038332.1:0-20418 GCA_004026805.1 Lasiurus borealis
AATAATAAGCAGTAAACTGGATGCTAATAGTTTTTTAATTTCCTCATGAATCTGCTTTCACAGGCACCATTTCAGCGGGGTTTGGGAACTCAGCAGGGTGTGAAACACAAATGAAACTCCCCATTCCTGCAGGGCTGAGTGTGCCCCTTGGCCCTGGAGAGAAACCCTCCCCGCATCCATGCTGGCAGCCAGCTGTCCACAGCTGTGCCGAGGAGGCTGCGAATGAATGGAGCGGGTGGAAAAACACAGCATTCCTGACTCTCCAAGGATGGCATTCTGCGAGGAACTCCTGCCCACCAAAGAAGTAAATAAACAGAGGAAGAGAGGGGGGAAAGAGAGAGAGAGAGAGAGAGAGAACGAGAGAGAGAGAGAGAGAGAGAGAGAGAGAGAGAGGCCAAGCAAACACACCAGGGAAGCTAGTCCTGGCGCTGGGTCAGCTGCCAGAGCGCCCGCTCCTAATACCACACCTGAAGGAAGACCCCTCCGCGTTTGCCACCAGCCTCGTTGAACCTGGGCCACGGCCACTTGCCCGTGGCTCTCCTGGGCTGGACCTCGTGAATGCCCCCTTCCCTCCCCGCCACGTAACCGAGTGTGTATGAAGAGGCTTTGTTCCTGCCTCTACACCGAAGAAACCTGAGAACAGGGTCCCCGGCTGACTCATTTTCCTCTCCCCCCATCCCCACCCACACCCCCCACCCCCAGCACTCCCTGGCACATTCCCCCACCAACTCTTTCCTTGGGCAGTGTGGAACGCCGGCACTGTTCTAGATACACTCGTGGAGTGCACATTCTAGAGGAAGACACCGGTGATAAACAGAGACGGAATCAAGGCTCTCCCCCAGATGGACTTGGGTGCTATGAGGAGTGCACTGCAGGGCGCTGTTCCAGCTGAGATCCAGAAGACAAGGAGGAGCCGGCAGGGCAGAGCTGAGGGAAGGGCCCTCCACACACAAGGACAAGCCAGAGGGAAGGACAGGAGCTGGATGTGTTTAAAGAACAAAAGGATCTGGGCGGGGCGGAGCCCAGGAGGGTAAGGGGATCAGAGAGGCCGGCAGAGGCCTGTCCCAGAGTGCCCACCAGAGGGTACATAGAGGGGTGGCCTCGCTGCCTCGCTACCGGAAGCTCGCTCTGCCTGCTGTGGGAGGCTGGGCCGGCCGTGCAGTGACAGCTCATAGAGAAGAATGGCATCCCCGCCTGTGGATCGATGGCTGAGGGTTCCCTGCCCCTCTAGCTGTGCAGAGTGGCCAACCAGCTCATCCTGGGGCTCTCAAAATGCCTGTGGAATCCCCTCTCTTCTCACCCACAATCCGCCGCTCTGTCCTTGCCCTCCAGACACCCCCTTCACAGTGCCAAGGAGCTCAGCTGATGGCAACGATGAGACAACCTGACTTCAATCCACCCACCCACCTGTTCTCAGCCCTCGGCACTTTCTCAGCCTCTTGCTGGGTGCTGAGGGCGTGGCCAGGAGCCACACACAAGCCTGCCCTTAAAAGCGCCTGCCGGCAAAGCCCGTGCCAGGCGCATCGGGAGCTGCCCAGTGCCCGCCTCTCCATGAGGGCCTGCCCGCTTACGTCTCCTCTCCCCGGTAAGACCTGCTGTGAGCTTCGGAAACGGTTCTGATCAGTGGAATCATTCACTCCACGGAGCTAACAGAGAGCAAGCTCAGTGGCTTGCCTGCTTCCTCTGCCCCCCTCCCTCCACCAACCCAGGGAGAAACTATGCCCAGTCTCAACCGGAGGGGGTGTGTGTGCTATTTATTCAAAGATAAAGGCGGACTTTGGTGTTGGTCTGAAAGGTGGGGTGGGGATGGGGGTTTAGGGGTCCACAGGGACTAGTCTGGGGCAGGTGTGGGGAAGGAGGGAGAGAGTCTGTGTGCAGGCCTCAAACCTCAACCAGCACCCACAGAAGTGCCACGCCGGGTAAGAGGAACCAACCAACACGCCCATTTCAAAATCTCCTCCTGCCTAAAATCACTGCTGTCCTTATTCAGACCAGCGATGAGCCCCCCTTCCACAGGTTCTTAAGTTCTGCCCTGTGAGATTTCTGGGGTGCCCCTCGCTACGTGCAAATGGGGGGTCAGTGCCTGAGAAAAGTGCACCCACTCACTCTAGGAAATCCTCGAATCCTAAGTCCACCAGAGCAGCGGCAGTCCAGGAGCCCTGCAGGACCCTCCACGTCTGCCACCCCCATACCCTCATGCTCTGGGATGGCAGGTTTTTCCCAGCGGGGCCCGGCACCCCAGGGAGAAGTCAGCACCAAGAAGGGGACCCGGACCCTGGAGGCGCTGCTTCCGGGAAGAAGGGGAAGAGGGGTTATAAATAGCCGCACTCCTGCAGCCCCACACACACAGATCCCACACCCGCCCCAGCCTCAGCCAGCTGGTCCCTCCTCGCCCAAGTTCCCACAGCCTGCAGGGGAGGGAGGAGAGATGCTCACCCGCAGCAGGGGCAGGGGAGGGACCCCGTTCCTCAGCCCCCCCCCCTTGGTGTGACCGGCCCCCCATGCGGTCACTCCAACTGCAAGCCCGCCACCCCTCCACACCCCCTTGTGATTGCGATGCCGAGTGGGGCAACGTTTTCGGGGAGCCCTCCGACCTCCTGGTCAACCCGGACACCCCAAGCTGCACCGAACCGCATGACGTTATGGACATAACACACTCCTCTGCTCCCTGCCTCAGTTTCCCCATCTGTAAGATGGGCAAATAGCTGAATCGTGAACCGTGAAGAACCGTGAAAGGAGGAGACGGGCGTGCATGGAAAGTGAAAGGCACTGTCAACATGTCACATGGGCTCTCTTTGTGACACCGGGTCTTGGGTGCTTTTATGGGATCCCCTTGCACAGCTACGGGGACACGGATTCTTCTCTGCTCATGAGAAAGAATCACACCAACTGTCCCTTTCAGAATCTCCTCCTGGGTAAAAATCACAGTTGTCATTCTCCAGAACAGCCATGAGCCCCTGTGTGTGGAGCTGTCCGTGTGCGGAGGGCCCTTCCCTCAGCTCTCCCTGCTGGCTGGCCCCTCCTGGCCTTCTAGCAACACTGCAGCAGCCTTGGATTCTTGGAACGGCACGTCCTTGAAAGCAGTAAAACTGACAAAACACCCTCTCTCGCAAGTCATTTCTGACTAATACGGACGGACACACATCGCACCCCAACTTTTTTCTTTCAATTTCATCTGATTCTGCGGGGCTGTTGCATGACATGACAGAGTGAAGGAGAAGCATGGCCCTAGCACCAGCCACCCTTCTGCTTATTATTCCTATCTTTCCCACCTCTACACACGAGTAAGAAACATATGGTGGCAATGTAAGTGGCCGGCTCCCAGGTCTTTTTCATTAAAACACTTTGTTTGCTCAATAAAAAATGCAGCGTAAAAAAAACATTTGCTGAAAACCCACTCATTGATGTCTTAATAGCTGTGTCAGAGACTCATAACAACATGTATTCCAAAACTCTCACATAATTGCTCATCTTTCTCATTTGGTATCCACCACAGCACAAGCATTTGTGCCCGAGTGTAATTGATCTAGAATGTGGGCTCTCTTTCAAAAATATCTGTAAAACCCAATTACCGGGAAAACAGAGCGCTGGCATGCCGCGGAAAGTGGGCGCTCCAGAACGAGATGAGCTGCAAAGTCATCTTGGCTAATCAAGCCACATTATGTGACAAAAGGAGTGTGAGGACTTTGGGGTGATTGCGGAGGGGTGGGGAGGGAAGGGCAGGAAAAGTTGGGATGGTGTCCGACTGGAATCTGCAGTGACCAGTGACTGTCAGTCCTGGGTTGTTTTTTTTTTAAGTCAAGGGCAGAAGACTGGAAATACACCCCCTTTGCTGGCACCCAGGGTCCTAGAATGTACCAGATAACAGCCTGCAGGGAGTCTGGGGGGGAGGAGGTGGCATTTCTGACCTCAGGCCCTTGAGCCTTGGTGAGGGAGCTCCCCTCACCCCCACCCCACCCAGGCCGGGAGGCTGGTGTCAATTCTCGCCTTCCTAGGCCTCTAACCCTCTGACCCAGTGGTTCTCAACCTGTGGGTGGCAACCCCTTTGGGGGTCGAAGGACCCTTTCACAGGGGTCGCCTAAGACCATGGGAAAATGCAAATATTTACATCACGATGCATCACAGTAGCAAAATTTCATGGTTGGGAGTCACCACCACATGAGGAACTAACTATATGCAAGGGTCTCGGCCTTAGGAAGGTTGAGAACCACTGTTCTGACCGGTGCCATCCTTCCTTGGGCCTGGAGTTCGCTCCTCCTCCTCCTCCTCCTCCTCCTGCTTGTCCTCGGTGAAACGCGCTCTCCCGCTTCCTAGGTTCCCTCTCAGCCCCCAAACTCCGTGGCTTTCTTTAAAGAAAGGACACCCTTCTGCTCAGGTACCGGTTGGGCCTGGGGGGGTGGTGGAAACAGGGCATGGGGCGCAGGACCAGCCAGAAGGGAGGGCTGTTTCCAGCTCTGGGGAGTCCCTGTGCCAACTTGCCCCCGCGGGGTATCAGACCCACGACGGAGAAAAGGCTTCCTTTCAGCCCAGGACGGACCTACCGGGGTGGCTCTCGCCGCCCTCCTCCCCGGGAGGGTTCATCAGCGCGGCCAAGGAGGAGCGGGGCCAAACCGCAGGCTGCTCTGCACCGCCCTCCCGGGCTGACCGCGGCGTATCTCCCTCTTCTGGGGGTCCTCCCTGCGCGCCCTCCTCCTCCTCCTCCGCTTCTCCGCTCCCCGGCCCAGGTGCCCCGGAAAGCCCAGCCCAGCCTGGGCGAGAGCCTGGCGCAGCTCCGCGCGCGGGCAGCACACACCACCCACCCCGGCTCCCCGCGGCCCGGGCCCCTCGCTGCCCCCGGCTGGGTCACCATCCTCCTGGGCTGGGAGAGAAGCCGCCGCTCCGCTCCCCGTGGGCTCCCCCTGGCCTCCGTCCCCCCGCTGAAACCAGCCTGCCAGCCCGGGTGCCCGCGCAGCACCGCGGCCAGAGGCCCTGCGCTCTCCAAGGAGCCGGCGGTGCGCACCCCCGGGGCCAGGACGCTCGCGCGGTTCCCAGGAAGAGACCCCGCGCTGCCCGGAGCGGGCTGACCCCAGGCTGCTGGCCTGACACCCCTTTCCCCCAGGCGCACAGGAACCACGTGCGTGCGCCCCTGCCCCGCAACTTCCCCACCGCACCGCCGCCGGGGGCTCCGGGTCCCGCGGCGTCACCCCCGGGCCGGGCCGCCAGGGAGCCCCGGGGCCACAGCGGGGGGATACGGGGTCCGGGACTTGAAGATCAGACAGTCCGGGGTGCGGGTGCCAGAGTCTCTCTCGGGAAATCGGCCCCTCTCTCTCTCCAAAAACGCTCCCGCGCCCTCCGGACCGGTGTGCGTTGCCGGCAAACTTTCAGCGGAACCACCTGTGGCTGCCGGCGGGCCCGCCCGGCCCGGGCCCGGCCAGGAGGCGCCGCCCCGCCGCCGCCGCGGCCGCCCGCGCCCGCACAAGTTGCCCGCTCCGGCCCCGCGCGCCACTCCGCTCCGGGCCGCGGTGCCAGGCAGGAGGCGCGGCGCCCGCGCTCTGGCTCGCTCTGCGCTGGCTCTCCCCCTCCTCCCGCGCGCCCTCCTCCCGCCTCCGCCCGTGGCATGGCTGCCACACGGCGCCCCGGAATCGCCACCGCGGCCCCCCGCCTCCGGCCCCGCGCGCTGGGGGCGCCCCTACCCCCCGCCGGCCGGCCGGCGCCCTGGGGCGCGCGACCCGCCCGCCTCCTCCTAGCAACAGCCCCCCGACCTCGCTTCCCGGCGGCGAGGGCGACGCGCGGGCGACCTCTCTCCTCTCGGGGAGCCCGGCGACCACCCCCGACCCGCCTTGGGCAGGCAGCTCAGGTGCGAGGGAGACCGCAGCCCCGCGCAGCCGGTGCCCCGAGCCCCGCGCGCGGAGCCAACTCACCTCGGCGCGTCGCCAGAGCCGCCGCGCGCCTCCCGCACTTGGCGCGGCGCCGCGGTCCTCGCGTCTTCCTTCGCCTCCGCCTCCGCCTTCGCCGCCAGAACCGCCGCCGCGGCCGGTCCGTCCCGGTGCGCCGGGGAGCAGCGGGGCCCGCGGCTGTCAGAGTCTCGTGGCGGGGCTTCGCCGCCGGCTGTGCGAGCGAGAAGCGAGCGAGCGGCTCCCGGGCGGCTCCTCCTCCCTCGCTCCCTCCCGCCCGCCCGCCCGCCTTCCCCGCGCCGCGCCCCCGCCCTCCTGGGGCCCCGCCTCCGCCGCCGCTGTCAGCCCCGCGCCCCGCGCCCGGCGTCCCCGCTGCCCGCGCCACCCGCTCGGGGGGCGCACGGGGCTTAAGGGCCCGGATGTCTGTGGTCGCCGCTCCCTCGCGCCCGCCCCTTCCCCTGCGCTCCCGCCTCGCCCGCCACCCGTGCACTTGCCGCGGCTCCACCCCCCGCGCTCCGCCGGATTCCGATTTGGACGGGGAGCAGGGCGGCGGGGGGCTCCCCGGGCCCGCGGGGGCGGCGGGCCGCTGGCTGGCTGGGCGCGGCGCGGCGGTGGCGTGGGGGGTGGGAGGTGGGGAGGTGGCCGGGCGCAGCCAGCAGTCGCGCTCAGGGCGCCGCGTCTTTTTTTCTCTTTCTTTCTCCTTTTTTCCCGTTGCCTCCTCCAGGATTTAAAGGGACAGCCGTGGGCCCGGCGCGGGGCCAGGCGGCCGCCGTTTCTCTGGTCTCCAGACGCCCTCTGCGGCCCGGCCGGACCCGCCGGCGGCGCCCGGAGCGCCGGGTCTTTTTTGGTTCACGCCGGGCCCCGGGCAGCGGGGAGGGAGGCCGAGGGCGCACGGCTGTTGGTACAGAGTCCGATGGATGGAGAGGAACTAAAAAAAAAAAATAACAACAACAGCAAGTGCTTTTCCACGGGGAAGTGGGGAGCAAGGAGTCGGGGGTGGGGAGAAGTTTCCCAAATGCTATTGGAATTCCAGGGAGCTCAGAAACACCCCGCTCCGCCGCGGGAAACTAGGGCTGGCGGCGCTCCAGGGCGCCCAGATGCCTGCGGGCCACCCACTCGGACGCAGGGTCCCCCCCCCAAACTTCGCGGGTGGGCGTCCCCCCGCACCCCGCACCTGCGCCCGGAACCACACCGGTGCGCACCCCCTGGACAGCCCTGGAGGCGGCCTTCAGAAGCATCCAATCCCCCAGCCGCGCCGCCAAGGGGCGGGCCCGGGGAGGGTTGGGCTCCGCCCCTTATCGCCGAGCCCGGTCCCCGCGGACACTTCAGGATGGAGAGTCCGGGTGGGAGGACGGCGTCAGAGCCCTTTCCGAGGGGAGAGGAGGATCTTCTCGGCCTGGGGATGGAGGGGAAAAGAGAGGGTGGGTGATGGGGGCGAGACAACGCTGGGGCAGCCGTTCTGGCCACGGGCGGGCGAGGGCACTCAGGAGCCGGTTCACCCTTCTACCTGTGCGCTCCAGACACACACAGGGGAACTTTGGCCCTTCTTATAGGGCTGTCAGCGAGGCTCTCCGGGGCCCCGCCCGCAGAGCCAGGGAATCTGCAGCCCTCAACCTCCTACAGGGCCTGCCCTCCCCTGAGCAGAGAGACAGACGCCCAGGACAGGCGAGAAAGCGAGCCCCTCCCTCCCTCCCTCCCTCCGGGCCCCATTCTGGCTACAGGCTAATAAAAATGCACTGGGACCCAGACCGGTTTGGCTCAGTGGATAAAGCGTGGGCTTGCGGACTGAAGGGTCCTGGGTTCGATTCCGGTTGGTGGCATGTACCTTGCTTGCGGGCACATCTCCACAGTGGGGCGTGCAGGAGGCGGCTGACCGGTGTCTCTCTCTCATCGATGTTTCTGACTTACTGTCTCTCTCCCTTCCTCTCTGTAAAAAAAAATCAATAAAATATATTAAAAAATAAAAAAATTAAAAATAAAAATAAAAATGCACTGGGGCTGCTACTGGTGGCCGAGGCGTGTCTGTTCATTTGAGATCGCCGATGGATGGCCTCCTTTACAACATACATTCCAAGAAATGTGTAGACTTTTGGCACTTCTTCCCAGGGTTGCTCCGAGGGATGTGTGTGTGTGTGTGTGTGTGTGTTTTTTTTAAGCATTTCATTCATTCATGTAATAATTGCACCATGACAAGGCACCCTCTACTGGGCGTGGTGAAGACAAGGAAGATCACTCTGAAAGGGATGTGCAACACAAAGGCAGACATGCATGAAAGGGGCATCTGGAGCCGAGACCGGTTTGGCTCAGTGGATAGAGCGTTGGCCTGCAGATTGAAAGGTCCCAGGTTCGATTCCGATAGGGGGCATGTACCTTGCTTGCGGGCACGTCTCCAGTGTGGGGCGTGCAGGAGGCGGCAGATTGATGTCTTTCTCTCATCGATGTTTCTGACTTTCTATCCTTCTCCCTTCCTCTCTAAAAAATCAATAAAATATATTTAAAGGGGGGCAGGCTCTGGAACAAAGCATTGTGTGAGTCGCGTTTCAATTGCCAGGGAGGCCTGACTTTTCCTAGTAAATAAGTGTCCATCCTGCAACAGAACCACGACCCATTCAGCCCATTCAAAGGAGCATGTAGGTCTAGGGAAATCAGTCCTGGAGGCAAAGAGATCTTCAGATTTGGGATGTCACGTCTTCCCGGTTGCTAGAGCCTCCCGTGGCAAAATAACATCCTCACTCTTAGCAGCCCTGGAAGCCATTGCCCTCCAAATGAGGTTGTCTGTCTCCCTGCTATATCAGGTTGTCTGTCCCTTTTCCTTTCATTCAAAGGTCTTCGGTTATTTGGAGTACAGCTGACCCTGTCCACGTGGCCAAGCTTCTAAGCCAGAGCACGGGGTGTGTTTAAGGAGTTCTTGGCGGATCCCAGCCCTGGAAGAGCAAGACACTGCAGACAACGAGGAATGCAGCTCTGGGGGTGAGAAAAGAGGGGTACGGGTTCTAAATTAGAAATGCCTTTAGAGCAGAAAGGTTCTCCTTCCTTCTCTAGGTACGGTTGGCTCGGAGCTGATGTTTCATAGCTGCACATCACTCACTGACTGCCTTTCCATGCGGTGAGCTGTAAGAGGAGTGTCCCGGGTTCCAGATGATGAGCTTCAGGGCTACAGAACCTAATCGCCACAGGCAAAACATTTATACATTAAGAGCAATTAGAAGGAGAACGGTCTGCACTGTTAATGACAGCAGCTATTATACTGCGTTTATAATTTTTGCTCAGTTCCTCTCCTTTCTCTCCCCACAGGTCTTCAAAATTCTCATCCATCGTTTAGTGTCCTAAGTGCCTGACATATGCTCAGCACCTAGT
The DNA here is from genome assembly GCA_004026805.1 of Lasiurus borealis. NCBI lineage: Eukaryota > Metazoa > Chordata > Mammalia > Chiroptera > Vespertilionidae > Lasiurus > Lasiurus borealis. The sequence continues at coordinate 9,231 of PVJN01038332.1, forward strand.
AGGTGCTTATTAAAAGATTAGTCAACCAAGTGAACAAAACATCACTTTAGGATGGAGGAGTCAGCGGTAACACATGAGGACAGAGACCTCTCCAATTTTGTTAAGACGAGTTTGCAATGTGCTTGTTTGTATGGAGGTGCCACCACACGGAACTCGACTTACAACGGTTCAACTTCATTCTTTTAGTTTAGAATCGTGCAAAAATGATAAGCATTCAGTGGAAATATTTTTTTAAATATATTTTATTGATTTTTCACAGAGAGGAAGGGAGAGGAATAGAGAGTTAGAAACATCGATGAGAGAGAAACATTGATCAGCTGCCTCCTGCATGCCCCCTACTGGGGATGTGCTCACAACCAAGGTACATGCCCTTGACCGGAATCGAACCTGGGACCTTTCAGTGCACGAAGCCAAACCGATGTCGGCATCAGTGGAAATCTTATTTTGAATTTTTATCTTTTCCCAGGCTAGTGATACGTGGTACAATACTTCCTTATGATGCTGAATAGAAGCAGAGAGATTATTGTGTCCAACTGTAGCCTAATGTATTCCTGAGCATGGTCTAGGTGGGCTGGGTTAAGCTGTGATGTTCAGTAGGTGTATTAAATGCATTTCCAACTTTCAATGGGGTTATTAGGAGATAACCCCATTGTAAGTCAAGGAGCATCTATAAAAAAATTTTTTTTGCCACAAATGAGATTTTCTGGCTCCTGCCAGAGTCTCCTACTTACTAGAATCAGCCACATAAATCAGAAAAGTATGTCATTCGTCTCCTCAGTGCCTCTGTTTCCAAATATATATAAAAGAGGCAATATGGGGACCTTTTCTACTCCAGAGGCTTCTAGGGTAACCAGATAAGAAAAGGTATGGGGAAAGTGTTGCATTCATAAAGGGGTTAATGTGTAAAACTGTAAATTGCTAATATCAGTTGTTGACATACATTTTACAGAAATGATCACACAATTGGATTCAAACATTTACCTGTGACCCAAGGGTGGTGAGAGGTCGATTCAAGAAAAGGGCAGAGAAAGGAATTAACATTCACAGAGTTCCTTCTGGAATTGGACCTCGCATTGTTCTGAGTTCCGCGTGACCACTGTGCGCACCACACTCTGTAAAGATCATTTTGTGGATGAGATATCCCACACCCACGGCAGTGGCAATGACCCAGGTCCCTCCGCCGGGAAGTACAGGGGCTGCCTGGGGACCCGTCCTGGGGCCGCCTCCGGAGGAGAAAGAAAGAAGAGGCTCTGAGGAAATCAAGCTGAAGAGAATGTCAAGAAAATGGTCCGCCTTACCACAGGGCAGGCTGGGTGAGGTGCTGACTCAGCCGAAAGCAACTAACTGGGAAAGGTGGCATTTGTCAGGGTCTTTTAAGCTTAGATAAGGTTTTCTCTCTTTTTAAAAAAGTGTTCCTTTTGAAATAATTTCAGATTTTTATAAAAGTTACAAAGATAGAATAAAGAACTCATGGAAACCGGTTTGGCTCAGTGGATAGAGCGTCGGTCTGTGGACTGAAGGGTCCCAGGTTCGATTCCAGTCAAGGGCAGGTGCCTTGATTGCAGGCACATCCCCAGTAGGGGGTGTGCAGGAGGCAGCTGATCGATGTCTCTCATCGATGTTTCTAACTCTCTATCCCTCTCCCTTCCTCTCTATAAAAAAATCAATAAAATTTTAAAAAAGAGAGAGAGAGAGAGATACCCAAAGCCAAGTGTGAGGTGAAAGTAAAAAATCACTTTTATATATATTTATGTATAAAGAACTCTCGTATACCTTCCCACAGATCCTCCAAATGCAGCAGTTCCCCTGGGTGCTTTGTCCTGCTGTCTCTCTTCATAGACACTATTTTTCCCTAAACATTTGAGAGTAAACAGATGTGGTGCTCCTTTACTGAAAAATTATTCACTGTGTTTAACAGGGACCATTCTCTTCCATAGTCATTAAAATCGGGAAATTGCCATCAATGTCGTTATCCAATCTAAACCATATTTAGATTTTTTCCAATTGTCGCACTAATGGCAAAAATGAAAAATAAATTCTGCTCGAGATCCAATCCAAGATTGCACATTGCATTTATGTGCCATACCTCTCGGGAAGATATTTTCATCATTAAAAAAGAAATTTCTATCAATTTCCAATTCTTATTTTAAATGGCTATCCCTTTACGTCCTAATGAGATAACGAAGATCCTTTTCTTGACCAAATTTCAGACCAGCTGCTCGGAGCCCTCTTTTTTGGCTTATTCTGGCCCTGGGACCCTGCCTGTTTCTGACTAGTCCAGTTGTAGCAAGAATCCTTCTATGTCCGTTTATTGAGAAACTCCCCCCTCCCTGATATCTGCTCAAATTCCTCATCCCCCCACCTTTGTTATCTGACCACGGCCTGCCTTTAGCAAGAATCCTATCAGGTCAATTTAGCAAGAATCCACCTATGCCAAAACCGGTTTGTCTCAGTGGATGGAGCGCCGGTCTGTGGACTGAAGGGTTCCAGGTTCGATTCCGGTCAAGGGCATGTATCTTGGTTGCAGGCACATCCTCAGTAGGAGTGTGCAGGAGGCAGCTTGGATGTTTCTAACTCTCTATCCCTCCCCTTCCTCTCTGTAAAAAATCAATAAAATATATGGGGGGAAAAAAAAGGATCCATCTACGCCTGACATCTCCTCTCAGTAATTTCCATCCACAGACCCCCGTACTTCCTATATAAATCCTCACTTCTCCTTGTTAATCTCTCTCCTCCATTGCAACCCACCTTTTGCAATAGACTTAAACAAAGTCTTCCTCGCCATTTTTAAAAATGTCACCGTTATTTTTTCTTTAGCAGGGTCAAAGAAAACAGAAAAGAAATTTAAACTGTCTGTAATAACCCACCAATTATAACCAGTGTTAAGTCTTGATTTTTAAACGTGCGTGTGCAATCCAAGTACACAACCACCAGGCCTTGCAGGGGCCAGCTTCCCCCACAAAATACGGAGGATACGGAAGTTCTATTTTTAGTTCTGCCGGAAGCTCTTCCTCAGTGTCTAGTGCGCCTCCCGCTGCTCCCAGCTGGGCCACAGTCAACCTTGCCCTCAGGTCCTGACCCCAAACTCCAGTTCCATCTCCCTTGAGAGGATGCTGCATCCCCCCAACAGCCCCAGGGAAAAGCTGGTGGGGGCAGGCCAGACCCCTCAGACCTACTTGTTGTTTAATTTGCCACACCAGGGCCTGCAAAGGCTCTCCTGGGTAATACAGGGTGGCAGTAACTCAAGGGAATTAAAAGGTAAGTCTGGCCGACACCAGTTTGGCTCAGTGGATAGAGGGTCAAACTGCGGACTAAAAGGTCCCAGGTTCTCCTCCGGTCAAAGGCATGTATCTTGGTTGCGGGCACATCCCCATTAGGGGGCATGCAGGAGGTGGCTGATGGATATCTCTCTCTCATGGATGTTTCTAACTACCCCTCTCCCTTCCTCTCTGTAAAATAATCAATAATATATATATATATATATAATTTTTTAAAAAAGGTAAGTCTGGACAACTTGAAGCTGTGCACAAGATAGGACTTCCCCATATTCCAGCAGAGAGCAACTGGGGGTCAACCCTACACAGTGGGTCCCTTGAGGGTGCATCCCATGGCTAACCTGGTCCCCCGGCCTTCAGGAGTCCTCGCCCCACACTTTGTCCATCTACCCTTCGATGTGATTTTCCACAGAGAAATCACCTCCTCATTCCCTTCTGCCTCGAAGCATACATCCCCCAAGCTCTGTCAGTGAAGCCATCTCAAGTCATATTCTGGATCCATGGAGTGGTCACCAACGGGGCTGTTCGATGATGGCCATTGGCACCTCACGCACGGCTGAACAGCCGAGCAAGCCGGGGCAGGCCGGTCCCCAGAGAAGCCCGGCCTCCTTCCCGGTCTGCGGCAGTCCCCGCTGCTGCAGTGCCTCTGCATGCTTCCCGCTGCTCAGAGGTAATTGTTGAATTAAGTGTACTCACACGCACACTTCTCCCACGCAACTTCCAGGCATAATTCTCGGTGATTCAGTCTACATCTCTGAGGATCAAAAAAATCAGCTGGCTAGTTACCTGGAAATCGACAAAATGCTATAGTATTCCTTCCTTCCCTTCATGCTCGCTCTCCCTGAGTTTAATTATCTCCTGGCCTCCCACCCCCATCCCTACACCCACCCCCCAACGCACACACACATACTGCGCTGCCACGATGCCCTCAGCGAGCCAAGCAGCAGGTCAGAGCAGTGCATTTACCTGGGATGTAATTACATCGAGAGCCCTTCCCTCCTCGGAGTCTGTGTGGAAGGAGAGCACTGCTTTTATTCAGAGCGCGCAGGGCACACTCTGAGTGCCTGTCTACATAAACAATTGAATTTTAAATGCACTGCAAAATCCATGGCCACGTGAAGAATAGCGACTTAAAGGTGAAGACGGAGAATAGCGGGTAGAGAAGAGGTTTTTACACATTTGTTTGCTGTTTCATCCGTGCACGTAAAGATGCTTCAGAATGTCCAGGCACCATCGCTTCCTGTTCAAGTCCAAAAACCAGCTGTTCGTTTTCTTTGTTGTTAACTATTGTCAAAGGCACCGTTCTTAGTTAAACCTCCCATCTTGAGAAAAGGTAGCGACGCCGTTATCACTCACAAAGCCAGTGGGAAAGGGTTCTTGAGCCAAATTCTAACGCGTGTGGAGGCTTCTCCACACCAACAAGCCATCCGTGACTTGAGCTGCGTGTGTAAGAATTCAACTCAAGTCTGACAGCAGTGAGATGCCACAGGCTGAGGGTTGAGCCCTGCAAGACCACACTCCAGATGCCCAGACTGTTAGCTGTGCTTCTACAGGCCTGGCTATAAATCAGAGGTTCCCACGACCGCCTCCTCTGGTTCCATTAATTCGCTGCATGACTCACTGGGTTACCCATATATTACCAAGGACATGAATCCCCAGTCAGATGAAGGGTTACAGGTTACACAGGGAGCTGTCCCAAAAGAAGGAGCTTCTGTCCTTATGGAGCTCGGGGCCCCACCTGGCGCACCTGGGAGCGATCTGGTTCCCGATGAGAAAGATCTTGGAAAAACAGCCAGCGAAGAGTTCTTTTGGGTTTCTATGGAGGCTTCCGTATGTAGTCATGATTGACCACGTCATTGGCCATTGGCGATTGAACTCAGACTTTAGCCCTTTCCCTCCCCCGGAAGTGGATACTTGAGACCAAAAGTTCTAAACCTCTCATCTGAAGGTGGGTTCTTCTGGCAACCAGCCACTATACTTTATCTCTGTCAACACTTTATTTTTTTAATAATATACTTTATTGATTTTTTACAGAGAGGAAGAGAGAGAGATAGAAAGTCGGAAACATCGATGAGAGAGACATCGATCAGCCGCCTCCTGCACACCCCACAGTGGAGATGTGCCCGCAAGCAAGGTACATGCCCCTGACCGGAATCAAACCTGGGACCTTTCAGTCTGCAGGCTGACGCTCTATCCACTGAGCCACACCGGTCTCGGCTCTGTCAACACTTTAGAAATTCCAAGGGTTTGGGGAGCAGTGAGCCCAAACCTGTGGATGAAGAACTATGATCGTGTGAGTCACGATATCATGGCTCTTCAGAACCTATTTTTTTGTATTTGAAACAATAAACTCTTGTCACATTATGATTCATAACAGAAGCAAAATTACAGTTATGAAGTAGCAACAAAAATAATTTTATGGTTGGGGGGTCACCACCACATAAGGAACTCTATTGAAGGGTCTCGGCATTAGAAAGATTGAGAACCAGTGATACAGATGGAGCTGTTCTGTTCTCCACAGCTCTTCTCATCTATTTTCTCAAGGAGTCAGCTGAAGAAGTTTTCCTTCCTTCGTTGTACAGATGGAGAAACTGAGGTTTGGCAAGTCATAGTTTGCCCAAGAGAGGCCGGAGAGCTGGGTCCCTTGCAGACAAAGCTAAGTAGCAATGTAGGTGGCAGGGCTCTGGGGCTCTGCTTTTTTCTCTTTGAACGTGGCACTCTCACCTCACCTGCGTGCATAGAGTGGATAATGAGGGACGTGTGTGTGTGTGTGTGTGTGTGTGTGTGTGTGTCCCACCAGCACGTGGGTGAGGAGGGTAGCACATGGATTTCCCTCTCAGGAGGTGGTGATGGGGCACCAATGCTCCCTGCCTGGCTTCCTCTTCCCAGATAAACAGTCATATGACACAACGTCTGAAAGCCCAGAACATTTCCTGTCTCCATCGGTCCAGGGCCCTGCCTGCTGCAGGCCTGAAGCCATGAGAGCTATCTCCGGCCCTCCACTCCCCTCCACCCTCAGTCTTCAGCTCCAGGCCTCAGAGAACGCCATGAGCTCACCGCGCCTGGCCTGCTTGGCACCAGCTGCCTAAAGAGGCTGGACATTCTCCTGCCAAAGAAAACCCAGGGCTGGGCCAGTGACCTGGACTTCCTCCAACAGGTTGGCTCAGCCCCACTACCCACCTCAAGGTTCCCTCCCTTCCAGGACTCTGCTCCTCCCAGCTGGGTCCTGATCGGAGGAACCCCAAATAGGATCCCCTCTTACCAAAAAAAAAAAGTCATGTTTCCCAGGTACTATTATCTTTTTACCAAGTTACCAATAAGCAACAGTGCAGGAAGTGAACGGGAAACTGGCAAATTCTAACCTACTTAATCCTCTGAGGTCCATTGCATTTGTATCCACTGCATGATTTCGTACCAATTCCACCAAAAAAAGTGCCAGCAAACTGCTTCTCTGTGCTCCCATAGCAAATGGGTACCTGGGAAGCCAATAGGTTCCGTCTTCCGTGCCAGGTCTGATGGATGGAGAGCAATGATCTGGTTGCTGTGCCTAGAAGCATGCTGAGGCCGTCTGAGGACCCAATGGGAAGCTTACCATCACCAGTCAGGAAAGGCAGCTGCAGTGGGTCCTTGCCGAGCACCAGGCGGCTATGCCTGTTCACCGCACTATCCTCCAGTACAATGACTGCCCCCATCAGCTTATGAGCAATTTGGTGACAGGGCTCCAGACATCAAATTCCATCTTTGGCTCATCTTTGTATCTCCCATACCTTGTACAGTGCCTGGCACTTAGTAGGTGCTCAAGAAATAGTTTGCTGAGTGAATGATTGGTTAAAAAACTCCATGAGTCTTCTCATAGAGAAGCAGATGCCTCATCCTGGCTACAGACAAATGGGAATTATGCAACTTCCACACGTGCTTGGGCCTTCAGAGGGACCACTTCTCTCCAGGCACTCACAGTCTCCAGTAATCTTATTCCTGATGACATTGGGCTTGATAATGCCTTTTTTTTAAATATATATTTTACTGATTTTTCACAGAGAGGAAGCAAGAGGAATAGAGATTAGAAACATCGATGAGAGAGAGACATCAATCAGCCGCCTCCTGCACACCCCCTCCTGGGGATATGCCCGCAACCAAGGTACATGCCCTTGACTGGAATCGAACCTGGGACCTTTCAATCTGAAGACCCACGCTCTATCCACTGAGCCAAACCAGTCTCAGCAAATTATACTTCTTAATGTTTTGCTATCTAGTTAACATTTCTGTGAGATTTTAGAGAAAACCAATTCTAAATGTAGGCCGAATTAGCGAGGCCACCCACCAGGTTCACTGTCTTTCAGATTCCTCCCCACGCTCTCCACAGCCCTCCAGCAAGAACGTACCTACCCCCTCATCGGTATCTTAACCAAGTTGTGCAAAAGAAATAGGAGACACAGCCCATGCTCTCCACGTGCTTATCTCCACAATCATCTAGAGCTTAACCATTTCCATCGGCCACCAAAGCTTCAATAGCGTCTCACTCATGTGGTATGCCACAGAGCAGGTTTTCCGGACATTTAAAGCTCAGCCCTCCAGCCATCAGAACTTAAAATACATACATGTTATTATACACATTAGAAAGAAAACTTTCTAAAATGGATCACAGACACTTTTTGAAAACAGAAAATGTTCACTCTCACTGCACCCGCTCTTAAGGATGCTGTGGCTCCTTCATGGACATTCCTGAGCTCAGATACAAAGCCCTGATCCACTCAGGGGCACAGAGGTTTGGGGGGGCTCATTCACGGTGAATGGGCCTGAAAGCCATCGATTTTTAGTTCTTCTGAGTAATTGTGGAAGTCTTCGGCTCCATGCTGGCCACGATGAAGGGCGGGAGAGAGGAGCTGTGCTTGAACACCCAGGTCCCGTGCTCTTTGCCGCCTCATTCCAATGTAGTGGGGGCTACTATGCCGCTGCATGACATCCTTGCCTTGTCCTCCCTTCGCCGCTGGCCGAACTCCCACGCGTCGCGGCCTGCAGGAATCCTGTGCTCACGCTCCATGTCCGCACGGCTATGACTGAGGGAGCAGACACCCACAGCCCGAGAGGCTACTCCTACCATTCAAACCAGAACCTGCTTGAAATGCAGACAGATGACAATGGCACTTCAATGGCCAAGGAGTCTGCCATATCTTTTTTTTTTTTAACTCATGTTATTTCCCTGTATTAGCCAACCACTGACGCTAAAAATGATGACAGAAGGAGCCGCAGTTTGCCAACCACTCTTAGGCGACCCTGCTAGCAGTTCTCAACCTGTGGGTCACTACCCACAGGTTGAGAACGACTGCTATAGAGCCTAAGACCATTGGAAAACACAGGTATTTACATTACGATTCATTAACAGTAGCAAAATGACAGTGATGAAGTAGCAACAAAAATGATTTTACGGTTGGGGGTCACCACAACATGAGGAACTGTATTAAAGGGTCACGGCATTAAGAAGGTTGAGAACCACTGCTTTAAGCCCTTCCTCAATTATCTGTCGCTGAACTGAAGATGGAGGTAGGCATGCATGGCAAGCAAAATAAAGATAGTTAACATCATAAAACCTTAGCATGTCCTATCTCTGCTCATTAAACCCCACAAGCACCTCCAGTCATGGTAAGAACATTACACCTCACACGTGTTCAGGTGCCACTTGGTGGATAGGGGTGTAGTACTGCCCTGTGAACTTGAGGTGGTCTAGCTCCTCTTCTGAGTAGTTCAGCAAGGACACGGAGTTAAGTGAACTGTGGCTGTGGCCATGGCCTGAGGATGAGAGGAGGGAGGGTCCAGGACACACGCACTGGGGGGCTTTCAAGGGCAAGTGACAGAGAGGTCCCCCAGAGTCCCTCCCTCAGGAGAGCCCCACGAGCGGGGTTTAATGCTCTGAGGGCACATCGTGATGTTTTTGATCTTTTTTCTTGGAGCTGGTGTGATGTGAGGAGAGTCAGGTCAGTGGAGCATACGGGAAGGGTTTGAGCCTCTTCCCCTGCACACTGCCCCCCACGGTGGCTCCTCAGCCACACCTGCTGGGCCTCTAGCCCTTCAGGCTCCGCCCATTTTCTCACTCTTTCCCCCATTACCTGACCCCATCCTATTGGTGGGGGTCATATTCCGCATTGCCCTCCACCCACAGAGGAGGCCACGGCAGACTCGGGGAGAGGGGAGGGCTAGGGTTACCCTCCTGCCCCTTCGCGTCTCAGGGGTAAGGCGGTGGGCGGTGCCATGGTGCATGGGGGGCCAATCAGTGGTCTCCTGATCACCCCCAATGCAAGTAGCCAGCTTCTCTTTCGTGAAATCCCTTAGGGTTGCCCATCCACCTATGGGTTGGGGTAGAGGCTTCTGGGAAAAGAGATGGATTCCACCCACCGTCATCGGGGGCCCCCTAGATTTTGCACTGGACCAGCCTCTGTATATGTAAGGGGCGGAGGGCAATGGTTTGGCATGGACTCAACAGGTTTTAGTGGCTGATGTCAGAAGGACCCCTCCCCGTTTTTAATCCACAGATAGAGAGGGGTCCGTGTGTTTGAAGGAAGCGTGGAAAAGTGGGGAGAAATCCTGAGTTTACTTGGGGACTTATTTATGTGGAGATTATTGTGGAGACATCCAGAAAGCGCTGGGAAATTAGGTCAGGAACCGGGAAAGAAGTCTGAGAGAAAGAAATAGATTTCCGAGCTGTGGGCATAGGGAAGGCATTTGAAGTCATGGGAGCAAATGAGAACAACCAGGGCAGGATGCGGTGGTTGGAAGAAAGTGAGATTCAGAGGGAGGCGTGGGCCTTGAGTTTGGTCACTAGAAAGTCCCCACGCACCTCGGCGCTGCACCGTGCAATCCGATAGTCCCTACCCCGTCTCAATGCATGTTTGTCGACCAGTGAGGTGTGAACCGGGACAGTGTGACCCAGTCTTGGGTGACACTCCCTGCCACTCACACTGCGGCGTCTTGAAAGCTGTACTAGTTTTGTGACTGTTTTCATTTTTATTTATTTAAGTCATTCTCAAGGGAAGGGCTCAAGATCAGCCACCCAGCAGGCTCGTTCCCCTGGGGATTTGGATCATAAACCGAAGAGGCTGTCTCTCCGAGTCCTCTCATTCTGAAACCCACGCAGAGCCCTAATTTGCTGGAGACACACGGGTGCTAGGTTCTCACAGCAGAAGCTGACCGCCCCCCACCCACACGCCCTGACACAGCCCTCCGCTCCCCGAGCGGGAAGTCCCCGGAGGCAGCTCGCTTTCCAACCAGGGTTCTTCTCAGCGCCAGGGGGGGCGCACCCCAGGAGCAGGGCAAGTGCTCCTGTTTGTTCCAGCCTAGGGGGTGGAGAGCGGGGCGGGCGGGGGGACCTGGGCAGCTGATGTGTCTGCCACTGTGGCTGCTGGGACCCAGCCTCGTGCCATCAGGGGCAGCTGCCCATGCTCCGCCTTGGTTGCCGCCTTCGCTGCCCCTCTCTCTGCCCACTCCCCTCGCAGCGCCTCCTGAGAACGCCGCCCAGTCACACGCACAGAGGCTTTGTCTGGGAATCGGCTTCAGAGGAGCCCTGAGCAGGACAATGACACTCTTCCGTTCTGTGGCGATCCCTTCTGCCGTGGCCACACGTGGGCTTTAACACCATTTGTGTTCTGGGTTACAATGCATCCGCGATGCACAGATCCTGCACTAACAGGCCAGCAATGACCACAAAGGGCGCGGCCTCATATCCACCTCCCAAGCCGAGCTGGAAAGCTGCCAGTGCCCAGAAAACCCTCCCCTGCTCCCCCTTCCTACACCTCCCCTTTCCTACACATCACCTCCCTGCACATGCCCTCCCTGCTAACCTCTCTCTGCACATCCCCTCCCTGCACATCCCCTCCCTGCACACCTCTCTCCCTGCACATCTCCTCCTTCCACATCCCCTC
>PVJN01038333.1:0-20416 GCA_004026805.1 Lasiurus borealis
ATTCCTCTAAACACCCTTCATGTAAAAAGAAATAGATAGATTATTAGGCCACAGGGATTATTTATGTATTTATTACCAAATACACAGTTAGAACCTTAGGAATGAGTTTCTTTGTTATTTATTCATTCATTTATTTATATGTTCATTGTTGAAAGTATTACAGATGTCTCCTTGTCCCTCCTTTTACCTTCCCTTGATCTCCTTCACCCCCTCCCATGTCACCCCCAGCCCTGGCTGAACATATATATACATGTAAGCTCTTTGGCTAATCTCTTCCTGTTCCCTGTCTCCCACCTTCTCTCTGCGATTCCTTAGTATGTCCCGTGCTTCCACGCCTCTGTATCTGTTTTGTTGACCAGTTTATTTTGTTCATTAGATTCCGCATCTGAGTGAGATCATGTGATCCTTGTCTCTCTCTGACTGGCTTATTTCACTTAGATAATATTCTCCAGATCCCTCCATGCTTTGTCTTAAGAATAAAAAAGATTTTTATTGATGTTCCAGGGAGAGGGGAAGTGAGAGGGAGAGAGAGAAACATCAATATGAGAGACATCTCTTGGCTGCCTCCTGGATGTCCCCTACCGGATCCAGCTGCAACCCTGGCACATGTCCCGACTGGAATCGAACTGGCAACCTCTCAGTGCGTGGGAGAATGGCCAGCCCACGGTGCCCTCCCGGCCAGGGCTCTGTGTCTGTAGAGAGGCTATATTTAGCGATATCTAGAAACCCAGGTAAACAAAACATTCTGATCCCCTCTTCGTCGCAGTGGGAAGTTTTCTCTTTCATGTCGACAGTTTTGTTGGCTGCGATTCTTTTTATTCTCGTCTTGTAACTTTGGACTGAGACACGGGGGCGGTTAACATGTTTCTGTGCCAGAATCAAAGACTGCCGAGACTGTGAAGATAAAACAAAGCTGTAAGGATACCCAGCATCATTTCCACCTTTAACTTGGTTGAACTTCCTTCCCTTGCCTTCTCAAGATTTCTGGAGTTATGCTCCGAAGAGACATGTGTGGCATGTTTAATGCTTAGTTTGTACTTAAAATTTCAAAATGCCCCTTTTTACCTAGGGATGTATCATTACATCAATGGCTGCAGGTAAGTCATATCCAGTTGGTTCCCGGTTTTCTGTCCTGTTAGCCATCGGCTAGCGTGGCGCTGGCTGTTGGGGCTACACTAGTATGAGGATGGGGTACAGAACCCAGTGTTTGACTTCCTAGCGGTTGCCACAATGGTGAAAGAAGGCTTTGTTTTCCGTGGAGAGCCCATGTCTCTCTCTTTCTCTGCCTCTCTTTTTGAAGGCCCTCCACTGAGCCCTCTCTCAGGATGGGGGTGGGGGGAGGTACGCAGGGACAGTCCCCTTAGATTGAGAAGCGAGCAGCCTTAAGTATGCTGTCAGGCCAGGAGCCAAGGAAAGTGCTGAGCATGACAATTAATTGGATAACTACCAAAACACCTCTTACGACGACTGCAATTCCGAATGGCCCTCGCCGCGGTTACAAAAATGGCATTAATTAATTTCTAAGGGTTCTCCCCACCTGTCCGCCCCGTTCGCTTGCTAGGTTTTGGCCTTGCAGGGGCAGGGATGGGGGGGTGAGTGGCGAAGCTCTGGCTTGTGCTGGGGATTGAATCCTCACAGCAAGCAAGGAGGTGCAGGGAGCCAGGCCTCCCCCTCACAGGTGGGGGAAGGACGGTCACACCAGCAGCCCGTGTATGTCGGGATCCTGTGGCCTCCTCATTACTGCACAGCATCTCTGAGTGACCCAGGGCGATGCCGTCACTGATAATAGAGCTGTGATGTCTGCGTGGAAGGGTTGGGATTCCAGCGAGAGAGAAAAGTCACACACAAATCACTGGACTTGTACAGTGGTACCTAGAGATACGAGTTTAATTCGTTCCGTAACCTTGAGGCGTGGGAAACTATGAGACGCTCGAGTCGCGGTAAACTGGTGGGTCGTGGGCAGCCGGCCGATCCTCGCGATGACTCCTATCTCAAATGTTGCTCGTATTTCAAAGCAAAAATCGCTCACTCGACGGCTCGTATCTCAAAAATCTCGTATGTTAGGGCACTCCTATCTCGAGGTACCACTGTACATTGTTATGAAGGGGCAGGTGAGTGACACAGGGAAATGCGGTGGGATTTGAGGAATGAGCCAGCTCCCTGGGTAGGGACATCCTGACAAACGTGCTGGTGGAAGGAAGAACTGAAATGAGCCCGGAGGGCAGGGAGGGCCTGGGGTAGTTCACAGAAAAGAAGAGCCATTCCGAGTCTGTGGTGTGTGTGCCTCAGCCATGGCAGAGACAGGGAGCTGATCGACAAGGCTGAAGGCCAGGGAGACGGGAGGGTAGAGGAGCCTCTGGGAAAACCGGGGATGCCTTGGCAGTTCAGGTGCAGCACGTGGGGACCCTGCAGGTGGAAAGGGGAGCATTTTTGTGTTGGTGCGCATGTCCATCATGAGGCCTAGCAGGATTAGCCAGGAGGACATTGCCAATGGGAACCCAGAGGAAGAATACTGCAGGTTTGGGGGGGCCACTTTGGAGGCTATTGCACTATGCTAGCCTGGAAAGGATAAGGTCTTAGAAAATAGAAAATAGACCCCCCCCCCAAAAAAAAAGGATTAAAAAAAAATGGCAGTGGTTGATTAAAACTAGGAAGACTCATCAAATAAAACAGAGAGGCTACCACACAGAAGTGAAACTAAATTCATGCCAAAAAAAATAGTTTTTATTAAAATGTTTATCTTGTTTTCTTTTTGCCAAGTGTAAGAAACACGCAATGGGATTATAGCTGAGGGAAGAGTGGGAGAGATTGGGCTGAAACTCACATTATGTCTCTCTAGTTGTACCTGTTGAGGTTTGCATAGCCCTGTTAGGAGCTCCAGGAGGAAGGAACTAGAAGCCCTGACCACTGAGCATGAGCAGTAGAGGCCAGAGCAGTTTTAGCCTGTTAGGGTCATGGGGCCACTCTGCTAAAGGGAATCAGAAGACCTGAGTTTGCAGGGATAACAAGTAACAAAAGTTCTATAACATTAAGTTGAAATCTTTACACTTGGATTGAATAAGAACACACACAAAAAGTTCATTTTTAAAGTGAAGAAGTACACAGAGTGTTTCCTTTCTGTATTTTACATATATGTTTGTTTGTTTTTTAACTCTAACTCATCAAATTGGTATAATCAGCACTTCGTTTTGATTTCAGGGATTTTGGTTTGTTTTTAGCTCCCCAGTAATAAAAGTTATCTAGAGAAATCTGGAGCTGCCTGTCCATTACTAAGTCACTTAAAATATTTGAAAAAAATTTTTAAAAAGCATCATAGTTATAGAACTATGCTGCTTGTAAATTTTGTAACATCCAATGCAAACGCCGTTTTCATATGTTTTAACAAGGTATGATTTGATCTGAGTTTACTTTCATAAGTTTTCTGTTTCAGGTGCATGTTCTTCCTGGTACTTCTTTACTTTTAGGCCCAAAGGTGTGTTTTTTTCAGGATGGATTCTCATTAATTCTTCAGTATTTTCGTGTTTTCATATTAAAGACATATTTGTAGATAGTGCGTGAATTGTCTCTGAAGCCCATTTTGGAGGCTTTGTGTAAATTTCCTTGATTTATTGCAGACTATAAACAACTCAAAACAGATCCTATTGTTTGAATTTTTTTTTAAAGTACTAATCGGGTCATATTTCTGCATCATATCCTGTTCTATCCTTTAATTTTAACTTGAGAAGTAGATTCCTCTTTGTTTTCCTGATCTTAAGGCAGAATTCGGAACACTGAGAACAATGCGTGGGACAGAAGGACATTTTCTATGGAAAAATAAAAGTTCAGTTCTAATCTCCTCACGTGTTTGTTCTATTTCTAAAAAATGAAGTGCTGAAAAGGTAAATAATAATGATATGATTGATTTCTTGGCTGAAAAAAATCAGCTGTCAAAATTAACTAATGAATATTCTTTTTAATCAGTGTTAATTGACACGTTTCCTGTACTTAACAAACGCAGTACCTGCATAATGGCTCCTTCAGACTGTTGCTGATTTCCCTTTTGTTTTGGGTGTCCTTTAGGGTGTAATTCTGCATCATTCCCGAGTCTGGAGCTAGGTGGAGCTGTGAGATCTTCTGTAAATGTTCTATAGGCAGTGGCTGTCCAGGTCTGTGTGTGACAATCCCTCCCAAACGCCCACTTTGAAAACCTCCTTGCCCTTTTATTCTTAAAGAGAACGTGGAGGAGAAAGGCTAGCCTTTGAGAACTCTGTCATTAAAAGGAACAGGTAATTTCAAAGCTCTTTTGTCCACAGCAGTGAAACAAACGAATACAAAAACTCCCCCAAACAAAGCTAAATGAAACACACACATACAAGCACAAAATAAAACTACCCTTAACACTTAATACCAGATTAAATGTTTTATCATTCAAAAGGCACATATTTATTTTCTTTTTCAAAAGAGTACACTTCTCTGCAAAATCTGCAAAGTGCAGAAAGCGATGGAAAAAGGAACATATGGCACCTGTTTCAGGTGCTAAGTTTTAGACACCTCCTCATTTGACAGATTGATGCAGTTACATACATAATGCATGTTTTTAATATCCGCACACCATATATAAAATTATTGACGGACATGGAAATATTTCACAAAGGAGGATTACACGTTTTGCCGTCAGGTGTGGGTTAGGATTCAGAGGTTCGTGACTTAGGGCGCTGCCCTGCACGTCGGGTGGTGTGGGTCTCATCAGTGAGTCGTCCCCAGGCCCACAGAACATTCTGGAGCAGAAAGCCATCCTTGTTTTGTGGCTGTTGTGTTTCTCTCCCGGTTCTCCACTGGGCCAGCCGTGCTCTTGTCTGGCATGTTACTCAGTGTGCTCAGGGCCTGTGAAATATGCCCAGGCTGCTGTCTGCATGCTTCATGGCTGTTAGGACAGACGTTGGTAAAGGTCATCTGCTTATTTTGAGAAGCTAATTGTAATAAATTCTTCTGTGTGCTCCTCTAATTGGATTAGCTCTCGCTCTGTGCTGTGCAGCTATTTGAATAACAGTGCGGGCGATTTTCATTTACCTAATTTGGCAAATACTACGGAAATCAAATACTTACTTGAACTCTACACTTTCTTCGTCTTATTTAAGTCATTTTTTAGACTTTAACCTGATTCCTTTATTGGGAATCGCATCTTTTTAAGCTTCATTCTCCCTCTGTATTCTGTACCTACTGCTTTTTGAACTGAGAGGAGTAAACAGTATTTTAAACAAGGCTGTGAGAAGTAGACAGATGGTTCTTGGTTTGGCTTTAATAAGCCCTTCGCATAAGAGTATATTATCTCTCTGTCTATTAGGTAAGTTATAAATAAATAGACATAATATAACAATTATAAATTACTATAAAATACTAGATAATAAAAATTAATGAATAGATTTGGTAGAGGTCTTATATCTGAAGGACCCACGCAATTAAAATATGCATAAGAAGGGTTTATATCTGTTACAGGCAGACTCTTATTCAAGACCTACCTGTTCGTTCTTTACAAACAATTGGAGCTTCATTATCAGCCTCTTTTCCTAAAGAAGCTGGGAGGCCATTCAGTCCCTACAGCAGGGACAGATGCTACCCAGGCCATAGCATCGTTTTAACAAGCCAGGAAATACAGCTGAAAGGGTCCATTCGCGCTCTGAGTCATCCAGGTTAGCAGGAGATTTAGACTCAGGGGTCTGATTCTCAAGTCAGTGCCTCCCCTAACCATTCCCCATTCATTTTTCCAGCCAGACACCCACCACCCATCCGCCGTGCTCTTTGAAGTATATATTCTGTGCCAGACACTTAAGTTGCTCTACATTAAATGGTAAATGATACCAGCGAGGTCTCCTTGTGAAGGGAGGCAGCGAGTAAACAAGTTGGAAAAATAAAACAACATAAAAGCCTAATGTGGTGATAAAGGACGAGACCGGGGTGTTTTGTGAGAAAGAGACGAGGAAGGTCACGGGGTGGGCTGCTCACGGAATGTCTCTGCGGAAGCAACACCTGAGTCCACATTATGATTCTAGAAGCAAATGGAGGAGACGGAAAAGATAGTAGGCAGCTGGCGGTGAGGGAAGAGGCAGGCTAATAGCAGAGCGATAACGAGGTGGGAATAAAACAGTAAAGCCGGGAGTGTGGGAGCCCTCTTTATGGAGACAATGCATAGCCCCCCTAACACAGACACCGCTAACGATACCCCTGTTCCATGGCTGAGTCCTCCAATGGATGCTCATGACGATGAAAATGACTTCTGGAGAAAACGATGAAATAGGTGCATTCATTTTACAGAAAACAAGTCCTTGGTGAAGAATTTTACAAAAAATAATAAATTTAGGCTGAGACCGGTTTGGCTCAGTGGATAGAGCGTCCGCCTGTGGACTGAAAGGTCTCAGGTTCGATTCCAGTTGGGGGCATGTACCTTGCTTTCGGGCACATCTTCAGTGTGGGGCGTGTAGGAAGCGGCTGATCGATGTCTCTCTCTCATCGATGTTTCTGACTTTCTGTCCCTCTCCCTTCCTCTATGTGAAAAAATCAATAAAAATATATTTAAAAAAATAATAAATTTAGGATAAATAGGTTTTGGTGCTTAAAACAATAAAGCAATATTAGAAAATTCATCTCAAGAGGTAACTACAATACCTGAGGAGGCCAGAGAAGGGAGACCTGCCTGCAATACTTGTACCACCCCGTTCTGGATCTGTGGATCGATGGAGCGGAGCAGGATATATTTTTGTTATTGTTATTAAGTTGCAGTATAATTAACACTCAATAAAAGACATAGAGGATGAATGAAGTGTTCAGTGAGTTATACCCAATGGAATCACTTGCAAAGCCCCTACTCACATAAAGAACAGATAACCTTTTCCCACTCCGATAAGCCCCTCTGTGCCTCTTTCCAGTCAGTGACATCCACCTGAGAGGCAACCACCGCTCTGACTTCCATCACCCCAGGTTCCTTCTAGAACTTCATACCCATGAAAATGTAGTTTGCGATCTCACGGGCTCAGCTTCCATCGTTCTGCATCATGACTGCGGCATTTATCCCGATCCTGTAGCTGTGTGCCTCATAGTGGTTGGTTTTTGTTGCTGAGTAATATTCCATTGTATGGCTATATGCAGTTGGTTCATTCTCCTCCTTAGTAATTCTAGTTGTCATTAAGAGATATCTTAAAAAAAAAAGAGAGAGAGAGAGAGATCTTCTGGTGTTTTTAATTTACAGTTCTTTTCTGACTGATATTTGATCATCTTATGATTTAAGTTTATTAGATATATGTTTTTACCAGTCTTACTCTTACAAACCATAAACTTCACCCATTTAAAGTGTTTAGTTCCCTGTGTTTCAGTATATTTACAGAGTTGTGCAACTATCACCAACATGTAATGTTAGGATATTTTCATCAGCTCCATAGGAAAACTTGCAGCCAGGAGCAATCCTTCCCCATTCCCAATTTATAGGTTTGAAAATGCGCCGTATTAATTTATGTATATTTTATTCAAAATTTCATGAAAGAGCTCTATGGGCTTTATGTCTGTTCCCACTGAACATGAGGATGGCCTGTTTCCTGATAGTTATACCTTTTCTTTTCCTTTTTTTAAAAAAATATATTTTATTGATTTTTTACAGAGAGGAAGGGAGAGGGATAGAGAGCTAGAAACATCGATGAGAAAGAAACATTGATCAGCCGCCTCCTGCACGCCTCTGACTGGGGATGTGCCCACAAACAAGGTACATGCCCTTGACCGGAATCAAATCTGGGACCTTTCAGTCCGCAGGCCAACGCTCTATCCACTGAGCCAAACCGGTTTCGGCTGATAGTTGTACCTTTTCAACTTCCATTGTAGATCAGGAGACAGTCCTGCGATGGAACGCTCTCAGACTTGATGTGCCTCCTCATCCCCGAAAGATCTCGTTGGATAGCGGATTCTCACTAGGGGCGGTAGAGCTTCTGTGTTTCTAATGAGTCCTCACGTGTGCCTGCGCTGCAGGTCTGTGGGGCCCTTTGAGCTGCCTCCTCAGGGTTGTGACGGGCATATCCTGATGGAGGGACACTGTGAGAGACCCTGCATTTATGCTTACATTTCTCATCTGATGATTTTTATGCCGATGGCATTTTGATTTTCAGAGCAGCTATTAATCCATTTGGAATTTTTAAAAAGTTCATCGCATCCCTTTGTATGTAAAAGGGGATGGGCTTTTAGAGTTGTAAAGGTAGAGTTAAGAAAAAGTCCCTCCCTCCCAAATCTTAACAGTATGCCATTCGTTTGTTGAGAGCTTACAAAGACCCTGCTAAAGAGTGAAGAGAAAACAACTCTATAGAAGGATCCTTTAGGGTCCCTATAGGGACTAGCTAACTAAGAGTAGGGTTTCCTCAGAGCCCTTTCAGGGCCTTTCCTCAGTCCTGGTTCTCCTCCTTAACTGGGCCTGCCAGCGTTTGGGGGGCCCTGGGGTGAGGGAGGAATGGTATGCAGACTTGGAGCCAGTTGAGAGATATTGGCCTGGGCCTCCAGGAACCGACCAATATCCACCCCTGCCTCAGCCACGCAGTGGATCGTTAGTTGAATAGTGAACAAAAGGATGATGCGCGACTCAATAATTGCCTCCAAATTTTTAATTTGGCCTTAACTAGTTTGTCTCATAAAGTGCAGTAAGCCGAGGGCTCCTTTAGAAAGCCCTCTGCAAACATAATGGCTTCAACCGAGTCAATCCTGGAGAGCAGCTTTGCATTGGTTTCTTCTAGCATAAATCTACATATTTTCTTAAAGTTGGCTGCAATGCACACTTTTGTAGAGCAAACACCATTTTTTTTTTTTATCATTCTTCATCAGACAGTTGAAAAGATGTTTATATAGGCGGATGATTGTTGGATTGAGTTAAAAGATTTTAATTTTCTACAGAAATATGTAGAAGTGGCAAATACCTTATGCTGCTCTTAGCCTTGGCAGACACGTAGACTTAACAAACAAAATGCCAGGGAGGCTGCAGCTCTTGCGTTTTGTGTTTCGCTCTTTCAGCAGCTCTGCCTCGGTGGCGAGAGTCCGGTTCGCGTGGATCTCTCTCTGCAGGCCTGCCACGCCCCACTCACAATCTTCCTTCCTTGGGGTAGTTTCCATCACACCCAATTCTTATTCAATTTTAAATCGTATTAAAGTATTACATTTTACCAGTAGGAGCCACTGCCCTACGTTGTCTGAAGTCTTGACCAAAAGCCCTTGATTTGAAGGTAGAAGTGAGATGTAATGAAAGTGCTCCTCTATAGAAATTTGCATCGTGAGTTTATTTATAGTGAAGTATATGATTTTGTCAAACTACCAAAGAACAAGACCAAGGATGCTATTATTTTATAAGGGCTCCACATTCTAAAAAAGCACCACTATTTTTTGTTTTTTATTTGTTAATACTGAGGGGCAGCCAATTAAGAATTATTTAGTGATGAGAATAATTGCAGTGCCTTTGCAGACAGCATTATTCTGTGTTTCTACTCAAGTCGAGCCAAATACCATGTGTTCATTTAAAACATCAGTGAGGTGGCCGGCATGGTTGTTTTGTTCATTCCGGCGAAAACAATTCCAGCTACAACATTCTTAACTCTGATTGTGTGTTCTTAGAACTGAGTAACTTCCTCAGACTGAACGCATTAAATTAGTTTCAATTTCCTGCCAAAATTTATAGACAGGTTGTAAATGAAAAAGCTGCCTCTGCTCTTCATTATCACTGTGTGTTATAGTGTTTTTTTTTTAAAAAAATAAAAATGTTATTTACTTGCACCTACTGTCAGATAGTAAACTACAGAGGCATCCATCAACAGTTCTGTGCGCGTTGTAAAGAAGAAAGTCAAGTAACAGCACACCTGGCTTTAGTGTTGGAGAAGAGTGTTAGTGTTGCAGGGTGACTTTGATATGTCAGAAAAGCTAATTATGTCCCATCAAAGGACCGAAGAAATTGCCTTTTTTAATGAAAAGTATTTTATAGAGGGTGACAATGATCCTAGGCAAAGCAATAAAACGAGGTGTATAATTACATAAGTTCTTTAAATTCTTATTAGACCTAGCTAATTGACATGTTACTGTTCAATAATGTAGAAAAAATTTGGTCAAACATAAACACCAGAACAATAGTTTTAGACTAGAGAGATACGGTCTAATCTAAAATTAAATCTGTCTCTATTTTTCTAAGTATACTCTCAATTTTTCCCTGACGCATTTTTATAGCCACGCAAGTTTAATGTCATGTTGAAATAATAGTACAGAATATGTTTCTAAGAATCAACTATTAGTGAACAGAATGAAAAGGCAACCTCAAAATGGGAGGAAGTATTTACAAACCATATATCTGATAAGGGCTTGATAGCAAAATATATAAATAATTCATGCAATTCAGTAGTAAAACAAAAACAAAAACAAGCTGATTGAAAATTGGCAAAGGGCCTGAAGAGAGATTTTTTCCAAAGAAGACATACAGATGGACAACAGTTATATGAAAAGATGTGCAACTTCACTAATCATCAGGGAAATGCAAATCCAAACCACAATAAGATACCACCTCACACCTGTTAAAACTGCTATAATAAAAAAATACGAAAGTTAACCAGCATTGGCAAGGGTGTAGAGTAATACTTGTTGGAGGGAATGAAATTGGGGCAGCCATTATGGAAAACAGTATGGGAGGTCCTTAAAGAATTAAAAACAGAACTATCCTAAAATCCAGCAATTTCACTTTTATGTATATCTGCAAAAAGATAAATGCAATCAATATCTTGAACAGATATTCGTACTCCCATGTTTTCTGCAGCATTATTCATGGTAGCCAAGATATGAATCATCCTAATTATCTCTTAAGGGATAAATTGATAAACCTGGTGTGAATATATGTATATAGTTACATGGTTTGTGTGTGTGTGTGTGTGTGTGTGTGTGTGTGTGTGTGTATACACCGGTGGTTTTCAACCTTCCTAATGCCTAGACCCTTTAATACAGTTCCTTATGTTGTGGTGACCCCCAGCCATAAAATTATTTTCATTGCTACTTCATAACTGTAATTTTGCTACTCTTATGAATCGTAATGTAAATATCTGTGTTTTCCAATGGTCTTAGGCTCATCGCGACCCACAGGTTGAGAACCGCTGGTCTAAACAATGAGATATTCATCCATAAAGAAGATGGAAATTTTGCCATTTACAACAACATGGTTGTACCTGGAGGGCATTGTTTAAGTAAAATAAGCCAGACAAAGAAAGACAAATACTGTGTGATCTCATATGTGGAATTTAAAACAGTGGGATCACAGAAGCAGGGAGTAGAATGCTGTTAACACTGGTCGGAGAGTTAAAGTTTCAGTTATAAAATGCATAAGTTCTGGGGATCTAATGTACAGCATGGTTATTTTACTTTATGTATTGTATGTACTGGTATTATACATGATTTATTATACTCTATTGTATACTGTAGATTATCTAAGAGAGTTGAATTTACAAATTCCCATCAACACTTCCCCCCGCACCCCCAAAAATGAGACAATGGATGGGTTAATTTGCTTGATTGTAGTAATGACTTCACAAGGTATAGGTATAGCAAATCATGACACTGTATACCTTAAGCATATACAATTTCATTTGTTTGTTCTCTCAGTAAAGCTGGAATAAAAAGACTTAAGCTATTATATATATGTAACACATAATGCTCCTTGAAAACACAATATTCTTAGCTAAAGGTAATAAATTGTACAAGTGGTCTTCACACTATTGATACGTGTGTACATATTGGAAATATATATATATATACACACACACGAATTTAGGTATTTTTTTGAAGAGCCATATCAAAGGTGACTATGGTGTGACTCCCGCTATTCTGTACATAAGGATTAGGAGCAGAACTTTTTATCGTTAGCTCTGACAGGATGCATGTGATTATTAGTGATGTCTTCTTTTAGAAAAATTGTAAATTATAGGAATGCTGCACAGGAAGGGAGAAACGAAGCATACAGTAGTTATTTAGGTTTACAAGATTGACAATGATTTTTTTTCCCTCTACAGAAGGTTCAGTACTTAAAGCAGAACGCTGTAATTGTTGGTTGCTTTACATGCCCTCAGCTATTTGGGATGTAGAAAGATGTGCACTATAAATGTTTCACTCCTGCAATTGTCATCACTTCAGAGTGGTTCAATTATAGCCGTTGCAGACAAAAGATGCGTGAAGAAAGGATTTCTGGCAGCATTCTATAATGATGACCATTCAGTTTTTAAAAATTGCAAATGTGAGAGAGATGAACCCGTGTTTGTTACTGGACGCTAGCCTGCTGTCTGAAGCTTCCTGTTACTGTAGGCCAGACAGTAGTTCTAGCAGAGACAGGGCACCGGACATGCTTAATCTATTTAGATTATGATTGTGAGACATTGACTAAGCCGGGCCATTGAGCTCATATATGTGAGTACAGGTAACCGGGCTGTGTTTCTCCTCATCTTAACACGTATTCTGTGACACAGGCCATATGAATTCCCTCGCTGACTACCTTATCATGCCATGGCCAGTTCTCCATATGCTCAGGCAGTGACACTCCTGGAGAAAACCACTGTAAAGACGGATCATTTACAGAAAGGATGTATGCACCCCGATGTTATAGCAGCACAATTCACAATAGCTACAGTTTGGAAACCGCCTAGGTGCCCGTCGGCAGATGAGTGGATCAGAAAACTGTGGTACATCTACACCATGGAATTCTGTGCTGCCGTAAAAAAGAAGGAATTCTTACCACTTGCAGCAACCTGGATGTTACTGGAGAGCATTATGTTAAGTGAAATAAGCCAAGCAATGAAAGAAAAATACCACATGATCTCACTCATTTATGGATAATAAAGAACATTGTAAAACTGATGAACAAAAAGATAGATGCAGAGGCGGTAAAGCATCAAACAGACTGTCAAATTACAGCAGGAAGAGGTGGGGAGATAAGAGATCAATTGAAGGACTTGTATGTATGCCAGTATAGATATTGGTTATATAACCATAACCAATGGACACAAGATACTGGGAGGTTAGGGTATGCATGGGAGTAGGGAGGGGGGGAATGGCAAGATAGATAGATAGATAGATAGATAGATAGATATAGATATAGATATAAAATACATTAATAAATTTTTTTTTAAAAAAGCAAAAAAAAAAAGGGATCATTTATAAAAATCTAGATCAGAGCATTTCCTTGAGAACCAGAATGCCTGAGTGGGGTTGAAAGGGCAGCGCAGGTTCTAAAATAACTCTTAATTG
The DNA here is from genome assembly GCA_004026805.1 of Lasiurus borealis. NCBI lineage: Eukaryota > Metazoa > Chordata > Mammalia > Chiroptera > Vespertilionidae > Lasiurus > Lasiurus borealis. Next base: position 13,264 of record PVJN01038333.1, read on the forward strand.
CTCACACTGCATGTCCTCTGCAAATCTATTAAAGATGGTCTCTTATCAGCTTTGCAAGACTGGGGAACAGAGTATTTGGTTGGAGGTGTTCTGGCGAGGATGCATGTTCTTGTACCTAATCAATTTCCGTACTCACAGCTGGGTTCTGGAACTCGGTCCGCCGATCCCGGAGATCCCCGGGCCTGTTCCTCTTGCCAACGCCTTGGTGACTGGCCAACCAAAGCCAGGTGCCAGGTCCCCGCCAGGACCGCGTGAACTCTGACCGGTGATCAGCGGCATTTCCGTGGGAAAGGGTGGCGGGGTTCTTTTTGACTTTGTTTTATTAAGTGTGCAATAGCGAAGCGTCCTTTTATGTTCATCAGACGTAATGTGACTGTTCTAAAGGGTTTGCTGTTTTGGATGCGTCTGGATCGCGTTTCTCCAAAGGAACAGACTGGATGCACGACTTTCTCTTCCAGACTGCCAGCTGCTGATATGGGGAGCACTGCTCTCTGGAATGGCCCCCTTCTTCTGAAAGATCCCTCTCAGTTTCAAAGGAGCTGTCAAGGCCCGAGGAGAGGGAAGGCTCTCTGTGGATGTTCTCGGAGGAAGCCGGGAAGTGTTGTCTGTTCTCTGCCCGCATTCAGCATGCTGGGGCCGTCAGCTGCTCTCCATCTCCAGCTTGGCCGGTTGCCTGCCAGTTCCACGCAGTCCACGGCGGCTCGGAGTTCAGCAGAGTGTGTGTGTGTGTGTGTGTGTGTGTGTGTGTGTGTGTGTGCGCGCGCGCAAAAGCTTGGTTAGCTCCCAGAGACGCGCGGCCGATGTGGGGCCGCGCACAGATGACTTTCCCATGGACAGGAGATGTGGTCTAACTACTTTAAAAAATTGCATAATCCTAGAGGGAGCCCTGGCTAACTAATGCAATAATTATCCAGGAGCGGAGCCAACTTCCTGCGATTACATTAGAACAAGCGCGCGGCCGTGGTTCTGTTTGTGGATGTCTCTGGGCATCTTGAATTAATATTTGATCATATTTCATTAAGGACAAAAATAAGCCAGAGGAGCCTCGGATCGCTGGCGTTACCTGTTGTGCAAGCTTCGGAAATTTCTGTGAAACTCCTTCCAGCTTGATGAAATAACGCCGTATTGCTGAGCACGGTTCACGTTTGCATCATAGTGGAGGAGAAGCTAGCTTTCTAGTGAGGTCTGGTCTTTTGAAAGACATGAGCGTATTAGATGTTGTCTGTAGCGATTTCATTCTTTCTCTTTGCAGTTATTTTCATCTGTGTCAATGTAACATGCCATTCTCAAAACTATGATAAATAAATTAATTGATTTGTTTTTTTTTTTGGCTAACTACAGAGCAGATGAACCAGGTTCAGAGTCTACAAGTCAGTAAATCTTAATTGGCAGCTGTTCCTTCAGCAGGATGCTGTATTTTCCCTGCCTAACTTTGGTTGTTACACATTGACAATGTAATTTTGTTTAATTAAATAAGCAAACTGGGACGATTCAAGCTTTTTTTTTTTCTTGTAGTCATGATTCACTCACCATTGTCATTTTGAGTGGCTGGGGAACTTAGTGGTTTTGACTTGTATATATATCTCAATCTAGAAATAAGAAAAACCCTTGGCCTTGGTCGTCAACAACAGTGGCAGGCTGGTGGCAACTGAACGGGATACTTCCAAAGGCGAGTTCTCGGTGAGTCCCAGGCCGGGTTAGTAGCAAAGGGGATTGTTCAGGAAGAGAACAGTGTGTCACCAGGAGTCAGGAGCATCTCTGTAACGGGCAGCATAGTACAGTCGAGGCAACAGTCTTCCACTCGAGCTCTTCACTGTCCCTGAATCTTGAGTGTGTTGAGGGGGTCCCAGGTCCCAGGAATCGGGGTGATGCTGTGGTTTTCATTCTGCCAGGGCCCAGGGAATAGCTGACAGCCTGGGATGCAGCCTCCCTGAGGCACCTGTTGGCATCAGGCATTCTTAGATTCACTTGCACTCTCTTTCCACTTCAGCGCCAGCACAGGCTCAGCTGGACGGAAGTCTGAAGCTGTGCACTACCTTTCGCCGCCTTTGGAACCCAATTGCTGGGGTTGGTTTTAGTTTCAAAATTCGCATTTTCCAAAAGCAATCTGGTTAATTCTCCATGTTTACAAATCAACACCGTTCTTCTTCCGGAAGTAGGACTCCAGTGAAAAATCTTTGGTATCTGCCAATACTTAGCCCCATTCCATGCGGGTATCACTAAATTTGGTGCTAACTTGCCCTAAGTATTTTTTTTCTAGATCGAATCTTTCATGAGGAGAATAAGAAGATATTCCTTTTATTATCCTTCTAAAATTTAGCATGGCATTGGTTAACCTAGAGAAGTCCATAGACCAGTTTACCACTGAGTTGATTTGCTTTCTGGCAAATGGCCGACTACAAAATACTTGTCTGTAGACTTCTGCTTCATTTACCTTTCCCCTTCATTCCTCACGAATCGTTGCTTAATGCATTGGCAGTCAGTCTCCTTGACAAAGCATCTGCATTGGGGGCTGCAGATCGATTCTTTAGGCTCCAAATTACGGTCCTGCTGCAAGATCCTTTCAAGGCCAAGACCTTGGTGTGGACTCTTGTTTATTCAAAGGGCGGTGTATGGACCGCATGGGAACACCTGAGAGCTTATTGGAAATGCAAAGTCGCACCTCTCCTTTCAGTCACTAACTTAAAAGACTTTCTCCAGAGATTCAAAACAGCTGTCATAGAACCTTAGAGAGTTAGCTTTCAGTATCAGAAAACATCGTTCAGGAGTTTGAGAGTCCTGGAGGAATTTGGGGGATTAACCCAATCCCATCCTTTGTATATCTTTGCCGAGAACAACCTTTAGACTTTGCTGTGAACAGAATTGAGTTTGCATTGTTCTTGTAAAGATACCTGTAGTTCACATGTAGAAAGTATTCCTCAGCTTTCTCCAGTCTGTGTGGGATATCATGTAGATGAAGCATTTTATGGTTTTCCAAGTATCTTGGGAAATGCTAGTAGAAATGCTTCCAAATGGTTGTTGAATTACCTTTGTTGTCCTCAGTCACTGTTTCTCATGTTGGTGTTGTGAATAGTGGGGAAAGCACTGGCTCTAGAACCAAAGGAAACTGGGTTTAAATTCTGATTTCACCACTTGTTAAAACTCTACAGACTTGAATAAATTACTTAATTTCTCTCAACTTCAGTATCCTTAACTGGAAAATGGGAAGGTGAGACCAACTGTTTACAGTCTCTTTGTTTTGCTTTGGTTAAATACTAAGGAAGGATTTGAGATGATTTATATAGCATATATCCAAGCAATAGTAGAAATCATCTATCATCATCATCATCATCATCATCATCATCATCTCCTTCTCATTCCTTTCATGATCCTTACCAGCACTTAAAATCTCCAGTGGTAACTATGTTAATGTCTTATTTTCCAAAATGTTGTTGAAACCTAAATTGCTGTCCAGTGTTTGATTTTTGATATTTAGTGTATATTCTTGTATTCAGTGCATGAACCATATTTTCTTTGTGGGAATAAATACAAGGTAGTAGCTACATATTCAGTTTCTTCCTAGCTCAAAAGTTAGGCTTCTCAACCTTGGAGTCTGGGAGGTAGAAGATATCTAAGTCCCAGATACACTTTGTCTCCGAGGACCACTGAAATGAGGTTGTTTCTGATAGTCAAGGGCTGATGGGGTGGAAATATGATTATGTTGACAAATTTGAAATGCGACTGTTGAAATAAATGAAACAGGTCTACCTTAAGGATAAATAAAGGAATATATCTGTATTTTGATTATTTTATAAATAGAATTGTGGCTTTGTAACCACAAAGAGTGGATTTTTTTTTAACATTATATATATCTTTCCCTAAAGAAATAATGAAACTATAAACAGAATAGAACATTTCCTACTGGTAATAGCAAAATGTTCTTACAAGCATAAAGCAATTGCATTTGTAAGTGTGTGCATAAATTTTTCTTTAGAGAGAACTAATATTTATTGAAGACCATTTATCCTAGCCATGGTACATGTTAGTTTCATCTTTATGAAAGTCCTGTGAGATAAATTGTGTTATTCATATTTCAAAGATAAGAAAATAGTCTCAGAGAGTAGTAAACTGGAACTTCATTCAAGATTGATGCTTTTTCCACCTAGAGATTTACTGTTAAAAAGGATGTTTGGGGGGAAAAATAAACGTTGAGATTGGAGACAGAGTTTTTGAACCTGATTATTAATTGTGAAGAACACAATATAATGTCTCTCAGGTATATACTTGGTTGCATATATGCCTAATTTCACATTTGAATTGTGAAAACCTTGAAGACTCAGCGACTCTAGTTTTATATCTCAGGTGGAGTCGGGCATCCTTTGTAGTTGTTCAAAGAAATGTTTGTGACCTGATGCTGCATGACCCACCCATGGCTCCTGGGAACTGTCCTTGACCTGTAGACCCAGTTTCTCAGCATCAGCAGGCCAGACTCACTTCCCCCACAGTTCATTCTCTAAGATGTCCATGTTCCCTTGGGTATCTTTGAAGAGGCGTTAAATCACAAACTCACTTCTCCATAGTTTTCTTCTGCGGAAACTGTTCATTCATTAATTCACAGAACAGTGTTGAGGCTTTATCAATATACTCCTTGAGACTAACTGAAAGCCTTTAATTTTGTGTACAGAACCCACAAAACATTTGCCCAACAGGGACAACTACCCAAGAAGACAAGACTCGGTCACCCAATGAGTCTTGCCCGGGTGGGCTGATTAGACCCTCACCGAGGGATATGGGAAGACAAGTCTTCACCGTGGGCCTTTCCAGAAACCAAAGGAAAAAATTAAGTTCTTTGTCCTCAGCCTGTTTTTATGGGTTCCTGTCAGAAATCATGCCATTGTAACATGAGCGTTTGACCCTCATTAGGAGACATCAGAGAACTGTCGCCATTGCTCGAGTGCCAGTGTCTCCGGCCAAAACGAGAAAGGCTCAGAGATTTCACTTGGTGGGTTCCTGGGTGTGGCCCGCCAGGGCTCTGGGTCTGGCTGGTTTATGAATTTTCCTTCGGCCTGTGTGTTTCTCTCACCCCTGACAGTCCTGATTAATGGTCCTCAGGCCGAGTACCAGTTTTTCACAAGGAAAAGATTTGATATTATTAAGCAGGGCCTGCTTGGATGGGCTTTGGGGATGTAGGAAAGGGAAATTAAAAATATTTGAAATCGGTGTCTAGGCAACATAGGAAATCACACAAACAAATACAAGCAATGTTATCTCTTCAATGCCAGGCAAGCCTCATGATGACGGCTGGGTTCATTCAAAAGGGATGGGAACTGTGGGACGGTAGATGTCTTTTGTGGACGGAGCATAACGCGGAGATGAGGAGGCTTGGGGACTCTTGTCCTTTGAGGGGTAGGCAGACAGTCGGTCTGTTAATATTGGGGTGTCACACAAAGGCATGTTATTTCAGTTGCTCTTGAGCTTGATGTCTGGCTGCCTCACAGTCAGCGCTGGTGGCTGGCGGGCAGGTGAGGGGTTTCCCGCTGCCTGCAGGGTCCGTAAGTAACATCACACCGAATATCCTGTCAGCAAGCACATTGCAACATTCGGGCATCATTTTTAAAAATCAGTTTTCAGTTTCCGCCGCTCAAAGATAAGGTGAACCGGATCTCTCCGGTTCCTTTGTCTTCTGTTTAGGGAAAGTTATCTGTTCGATGGAGATGAATAGTAATTAGGTTATATGACTGTAATTCATTTATTAACAGGGCAATAGAATCCACGGTGGTGTGTTTCCATCTTAGAACCCACAAATTACCAATTAAACACAATCTTCTGTTCTAAAACAATGTGATTATTTTTATTTAAGCCTATTTTGGAAGCTGAGTCACCCGCCGCCCGCATACATCTTTGTTTAAAGAGCATTAGTGGAATATTACAGAAGCTGCAGCCATTACTTGTGGGTGATTTAGGGGGGAAACGGTAATAGCTTTTCACCCAGACAAAGCCCGGCCGCGTTTGGGAGGCCGCTTCTAGTTACAGCGAGTTTTAAAGGCAGCACACACAGGAAATTATGCCCGCTTAAAAATAAAATTAATTTATCTGAGAACGGTGGCAAACTGCTCTATAAATCCGGAGCGGGCCAGACTTGGGTAGATGAGAAGGCTGTTTGCTTTGATTCCGCGATATTGATTGAGTATGTTCCTTACTGGCCTCCATCTCGTCCCCTTTGGGAGTCTCGGCAGATTTAAAGCCCCATCCCTGCCCCGCAGCTGCAGACAGGAGGACTGTAGACATCACATGACCTCACACGAAAAGCTAGACAGCCATCGTGGGCAACTCTACAAGAGGCCACATGTGTTTCAGCCATGAAGGTTGGCAGCACGTGGGTGTCCTGAGTTTGGGACAAAAAGTTCCCTGCCGATCTGAGTCACCCGGGAAGTTGTCAGAGACAACTGATCTACAGGAATGAATATGTGGGAGCTGAAGGCCCCCACGTTCCTCCTGGAAGAGATGGTGCGGGAGGATGGTACGGGAAGGGCAGAGACGTTCACGGCGTGGTCCCTAGAGACAGCTGAGAAGCAGGAGGGTAATGAGGGGCTGGAGCAGAAGGGCGGAAGCAGCAGGCTGTTGGGCAGGGGCTCTGGTGGTGAAGGGAGGAGAGTGTAGAGCAGTGGTTCTCAACCGTTTTTAATGCTGTGACCTTCTAATACAGTTCCTCGTGTTGTGGTGACCCCCAATCTTAAAATTATTTTTGTTGCTGCTTCATAACATCAAAGACCTGATGGTCTTAGGCTCTACAGCAGCGGTTCTCAACTTGTGGGTCTGGACCCACAGGTCGAAAACTGCTAGCAAGGTCCCCTAAGACCATCAGAAAACACAGATATTTACATTATGATTCATGACAGTAGCAAAATGACAGTTATGAAGTAGCAACGAAAAACATTTATGATTGGAGGTCACCACAACATGAGGAACCGTATTAAAAGGTCACAGCATTAAAAAAGGTTGAGAACCACTGGTGTAGAGGGTTGAAAACCCATGCCTCTCTAGGTATTCCCATTGACATACCTAAGCATCAGTGGATGTGTAATGAGATTCATCAGCCATAAGACTGAGGACGAGGATGCAGTCTGGATGCCTGCCCAGACTAGGGAACTGGGTTGCTAGGGATAGAAACCAA